>OMNM01000234.1:0-25767 GCA_900302745.1 Parablennius parvicornis
TGGAAAATATGTAGAAACGAAATGTGCATCACAGTTCTTCTATGAAAACTGTCAAGGTCTTTCTCAAAATCAAGGATTCTGTGCTGCAATATCACAGAAATGGCTGCAACATCCTGAGTATGAGTATATTAGTTATATTTAGAGCTTTATTTTAGATTTAATGTTTTCAATTGCAAAGTAATTAATCATGTGAAATCATGTGATTAATGTATCTGGTTAAGAATTTAGCTCTGGCATTATAACGAACTTCAAATATTTAAAGCCCAAAATCTGTCCGCTTCAGATGACCTGAGATATATTTTGAATGATCTCAGCTGGTGGACTAGTTGTCACTGCAGCAGATTAGAAGTAATAGCTGTGTGGTGATCTCATCACTGCTAAGTGTGGTGGTCTCAGTCGGCTGAGCGAGGCAGAGCAGAGATGGGCACCGGGATGAGAGCTGTGTGGTACATGTGGTCATGTTTTACCTCCTTCTGCCTCTGGGTAAGTGACAGCAAAACCCTCATTATACGCGTTTGCCTCTCGGATAAACACTTCTTATATAATGCTGTATGTACGGTCTGTAATTACCCTCCACTGTGAACTCTGCACGTTTGTCTCGACCCCGTTTGCTGCGCTCTGTGTAGCGAGCTGCTGGACCGCTTTCTGGTTCGGACGGCGCACAGATTGATGAGGTCAGAGGAGGGAGGTGATGAAGAGCTGACTCACTTCCCAGGCGATGATGCCGAGTGTTCGGACGAGAAATATTACGGAAAGAAGGCAGCAGTGACTTATTTCTTTCAGGCATTTATAGCTGTAAAATGTCTCTTGTACTGTTGTTTTATTGAAATCAGTGGACTATTTCCACACAAAAACATCACAAGCTTCATAACCGAACGTTTGATCACAAAATGTCTCTGAAATGAAAGAAAAAAAAATCTCATTGTACGAAATTAATTTTCAGTAAATCATTGCAATTATAGCCTGATTGCCTTTATTTGACCATCTATAATAAGAAAGTGAATGCCGAACGGATGTACCAGTTATCATGTTTAATTTTGTACTGTATTCATCTTAGTCAGCATTATAATGTAATCATTAAGAAAACATGTCATTTTGTCCCAACTCCCAGAAATAACCAATTTATTGTAGTAATTTTTACCACTTTAAAATCAGAAGTGCTGCTATATTGGCTCATTTTCATTTTATGCCATAATTTTTAATAGCAGGGGTTGAATATTTAGTGTAAATTAAAGGATTTTATTTATATTAAGTCGGAGAACAGACCCATAATACTGCCACAGTAGGATTCATGATAACGGCAGACTGGTATTAATCCAGTAATTGTTGTGACACATAATGTCACTGTGACATGATAGGTATTACGTATTCTACTGTTATGTCAAAAGAATCCTTGTATATCGATTATTATTTTTTTCTCACAGTAATAATTGTACATGTACAGCAGCAGTGAAATGTTAAACTGAATCTGTGCAGCACTAAAACCTGCAGTATTATCCCATAAGTTCTTCAATACACGGAGCGACTGTTGAAAATGAACAAAATGAAGATAAATGAAAGGCATCTTCACAGAAGCTTTATGTGTGACAATGTAGAAAATCATCAACTATAAACAGTTTATTCATTTACAGAATATCTTTATATTATACAAGTAAAATACAAGTTACTGTCTGAAATAATAGGAATGACTGTAAGACTGAAGAAAGAGCTGAAAAGTTGATGAACCTTCATTGTAAACATTCTATTCTATTCAATACAGCAACTTTTGACCCTCGGTGAAAAATCTTAACATTGATTCTAAGCTTTTGTTCAGAAAACCTTATAAAATATTGAATAGAAGAACGTGTATTAAGGTAAAAGTGTTGCCCTTAACATATAAAACTGTGAAAGGGTTGTAAATGTGAAATACCCCAAAAATATATAATTGTCAAGCTCTTTTGTTTTATTGCCTTGTCCTATCAATTAAACCTTTAAAAAAGTCTGAACATATTGACAACATTGAGTTACAGTATATTTTCCCTTAATCATCTTTCATTTTATTCATTTTATGTTTATTTTTGGAAATGGGACGATCTCCTGCAGCGAGAAGAAGAGGATAAACGACAAACTGTTGTAGTATGTGTTGGACAATTTACTTTACAATGAGGTTGTCTCCTCAAACTGTGAGACAGAAGTCTGATTTTTAGAATTATTTGTGGAGAAAAGACAATTATTTATTGTCATATAAATACAATTCATTACATTTTTTGGTGGTCATATGGAGTCCGTAACAAACTAAATGAGAGCTGCAAGTTGCACATCCCTGTCCTTTAAGGGCCTTTTTACAGGCCAGTCTGAGACCGAGGACAAAGGAGTGTGGTCAGTTTTTGAATACTGTTGGAAACTGAGACCTCGCAGAAACTCTTACAACTGGTGTTAATCAGATTACCTGCAGGGGGCATGTTCGGACAGAGATTGCTCCTTTATGAGCCCCTTTGGCCCAGTTTGCTCAGGTTAACTTTGAGGTGTGTCTCCAGTCACCTGCGATCCCTTTTTTTTTTTCTTTTTCGTGGTGGAAACCTGTTTTCTGAGCTGACGACTTGTGTCAGGAAGTGCTCTGAGCCTCGCTGTTTGCATGAGTCTTAGGCAGAGTGAGATTTAAACAAACATTTACTTGCCTGTGGTGATTCATTGTCCTGACAGACTGGTTGATGAGCATACACTCAGATCTGACTTGGCTGGTCGAGCCACACCTGTCTTCTCACTGTTCTGCCATTTGCATATCGAATCCACCTATTTATAGTTTTCTCTTAAACATGATCATGCACTCAGGCTTATTTCTGTCTGACTAGATCACACTCCACCTTCTTCACTTTCTCTTTCTATTTTCAGAGTGCGATATTTCTTTCTCATCTCCTTTTTTTTTTTTTACATTTGTGTCCATTGTTTTGCTATTCTGGCCGCGTCACTTTACCATTTTTCCTGCAACTGAATGAGGCTGGAGCGACAGAGCACCGCAGAATATATATCACCCTCCTCTCTCTCTCCCTCTCTCTCCACCCGCTCTGAATCAGGGACCTCCCATTCTCTCTCTCTCTCTCTCTCCACACCACACCACACTCCCTCTCTCCACCCAGTTTCTCCTTGACGGTGAGTCCTGTAGCGCTGACTACGGACAGCAGCAGTGCTGACGCATTTTCTTCTACCTGCCTGTACCTGCAGGAAAAAGGCGAGGAGAGGGAATTTTTCTGTTCTCCTTCAGACCTGACTCCTCTATCACACCACCCTCTCCTGTTTCCGGTTTTTGGCACTGTGTTGGCTGCCCTCTAGTTTTCCTTTTGGAATACGAACGACTAAAGTGGCTTTCTTTTTGCCACCAGCTGTCCGGCACAATTTTTTGGAGGCAAAAAGATATCACAGCGCTGCATGCTGTGGGAATACGAGCCCAAAGTGGTTGAACATGATTTGTCAACTTTCAGTCTGAGCCTTGTTTTGGGAGAAATGGATCTACGTCAGCCCGGAGTCCTACGTCGGCTGTAATTTAGGCTCCAACAGGACAGAGAACCTCGTACCTTGATGATCAGTGGTAGTAGCACAGCATTACTTAGATATAACCTGTGTAATGATTTAGTCAAGTGAAGGTTTTACTGAGTATCTAGATTCTGTTAATCATTTAATTTGATAGCGTGATTACTACTTAACTGCAGATAAACATGTCTAACAAACTTGTTGTGAGACAGCACAGCAGAATTTCAATCTCTTAGACGAGTGTCCGGCATATATTATAATAGGCACTGGCCTTATATAACCTTTACATGCCCACTCGGATGGTGTTCCAGGCGTATCATAGCTAGCATATCTGGTGAGCATCAAAATAGACGTTAGAAAGCTCCACAATTTACTTTATGCCGACAGCCCGGAGCCTGAACAGTGATGAGTTGAAACAAGAGTCCTGACGGCTCCATTGGGACTGCACTGCAGAACGGCCATTCAGAAGGGAACCCGGGGAGAGTCTTGTTCCTGTTTAACGGCCCCCAACTGACCTGCTGCCTGATCAGACTGGCGTTATCTGTGCTGCAGTGCTGCGAGCAGCAGATCCCACCAGCATCACCACATCAAACTAGCTGAGCTGTGTTGTTGTTCTCGCTGTCACCTTCCTCACTGCTGCAGTATTGACCCTGCAAGATACGTCAGTGAGCGCCTCTGACACTTTCCCTGGGCTGCATCCTCCTCAGCACCACCGGACTCTAATGACTCCCTGCTGCTGTCACAACAGAAGTGGCGGCTCAGCTCACAGGCTCCATTCAGACGCAGCAAGTCCAGCCAGCAGCGAGTGGTGATGGACTATCTGGGTGACAAGCTGTCAGTGGCTCAGTCCCAGGTGTCGGGATGGGTGGGAAATGTCCGGCGCTCCTTCAACGGTGCGCTGAGCTTCTTATCCACGGGCCGGGGTGACGGTGGCACCGGAGACTTTAAGAGAACCAACTCTCTGCGCTCCCTCGCATCCCGCAGTCGGGAGTCCATTCGCAGGTTCTCGTTGCGCAGCCAGCAGCGTCTGTCCTTACGCAGGCGCACGGCCCCCAACACCCCCATAGCTGTAAGTACAGCGCTGAGGCGCTTTTGTACCAATCAAATTTGCATATATTTAATTCAGAAATCAATCTACTTTGGCAGTAATAATGCTCACAGTTGTACATTTTACACGTGTGGATGTTAAATAAAGCCCAAGTGGAATTCCAGCTATTGTGCAGCAATGTCCAAGTCACTGTGTTAACAGCTGCTCCTGCATCAACTATTTGGTCAGCGGCCAAACACGTCAAGAACTCATCCATCTGCTGCGTTCCACATTCTCCTGCTTGTTCTCATCTATCTGTTTCTGTGCTTTCATCACATTGCAAACTTACATTATGTTCTCAGCAGAACGTTAAGCTTGTCACTGTTTGGAAGTCAGACTGACTCTTCAGCTCTTCCTTCTGTCTTTGGTTTTTTTAATAACGTTATCAAACATGATTGACAGAAGCCGGAAAGGTGAGATTACTTTTAGAGGTTGTGTTTGTATGCTTAAACTCTTTCTCACCTCACATCTCGCTTTTGATTCTGCCCTGTTTTGTTTGAAGAACAGATTTAGAAATCTTTGCAGCGACTTTAAGCTAACGCCTGTTTGTTCAACTCTGAGCTCACCTCATGAGTCACACCCCCCGATGATAACGTGTGTTTTGGCGACATCCGTGTGGCCCTCTTCTGGGTTCAGAAGCTCTGGTTGTGGTCTCTGAGAGCAGCGTGTCTTCCCACTACTGAGTGCATGAAGGACAGTAAGAGGGCAGTAATGACTGAACCTGATTGACACTAAGTGGATGGAGAAGAAGCAGCGTCAGGGAAAACTGAGAGTCTTGGTTATTATGTATGTAAAGCTGGTCTTGCTCTTCTTTAGCCGTGTTCCACTCATCAAAGCATACTTTGAGAATAACGAGCCATGTGTGACGGAGATAAATGGTGCCTACAGTTAATACTGAAGGAATTTTTCCAGTTTGATCTTGGCTTGCTGCATAAAAAAAAAAAAAAAAGGATTGGCCAAAATAATGTTGGATTATCTCTATTATTGATCCTTGGTTTTAATCCTGATTGGGCTGCAAAAGCTGGAAAGATTGTGTTTAATAGGTTTGTAGTCTAAAGTCAAACATATCCAAAGTGCAGTAGCATTTGTTTGACATGATATGATTTAGCTGATTATATTTTACAGCATAAATTCCACCAACAAAAATCCAAGGTAATAGTATTTTTCAGAGAGTGAACCAGGGCCTTGTATTTCCATACTAACTTAACTGTTTAATGGATCTTTTCTATTTTTCAATCATACGTTTGATAGAAAGTACCACAGCTATAGTGTATAATTTCTTTCACTTCTCTCTTTATTCCTGCATCAGACTGCAAAAAGTTCAATATTTCAAATGGTAACTGGGAGTCACCTGTGAAGAATCAATACAGACATTCATCCAACAATTCCTGACAAGTATGTCGCTTGACCTTCACTGGGAGAAATTTGGCATGAAGTGTCTTTGACCTATACATGAGTTGAGCTGGGTGATTGAACTACCAACCTTGTTATTGTGGGATAACCTGCTCTAGCAACTGAGGCACAGCTGTTCCAAACACTTTGGAATCTCACACTCTCATAGCAGCTCTTTTGTTTTTGTATCTTTCTCTGTATTTCTCAGCGTAAATAGCTGAACATGAACATGATTTCCAATGCAGCCACACTAGTTTAAAAGATGGACTTTGACATTTGGCAGCCAGCCATCAGTCATAAAAACAAACTACTGTGCAAAATGTCGGGGAGAAATCTGTCCAAGTTCTCTCACGCGTATTTCCATGTATTCTAAATGTGTAAATATAAAAAGTCTTCACGCTAACCAGGTTCTGGCATCATGAGCAATGGATGCCACTAGATTATTTATTAGCTAAGCTTAAAGGTTTAAAAGTCATAATTCGTTTGTCATGTTTCCAGAAATTGAAAACTGTGTCCTCAGGTAAATTAGATTTGATGTCAGATATATGATTCAACATTACTTCTGTTTTCTTGTGTTGCTTTTCTAAAGCAAACATTCAGCCTCACAGGTCTTATTGTAGCTGCAGCTTTAATATCCTCAGACAATCGATGAGATTAGCAGCCTGCAGCAGCGCTTCCACCACGAAGACGATGTCGGTCACGGCTGACACATTAACTCTCAACAACAGGCGTCAAAAACCAGAAAAACAAACCTCTGAATGAAAGTAATCCTTTAAGTCAGGTTCAGTGCATTCTGAGCAGAAATCCTAAGCCAAGTCAGGTTTTCACATTCTTGCCCTCTGTTCTTAGCAGACGCTTTGTGCTGCACTGGGCCGTCGCCTTATTGTAGCTTTAATGTAATGAAGTAATAACGCGGCACTGTTGGGCAGGACTCGTCTTAATCCAAGCCTTCTGACATGTGGCTGGAACAACCGATTGTTGACATGAGATTAGTGCTTCTGGGAGCAGTTGTTGTGGATATCTGAAGGATGTTGATATTGATTACCGCGGTGGGCAGAGGCGCTCGGTTTCCCACTCCACCCCAACCAAATAGAGGAGATGAGATGAGTCAAGAATTTAAGTGGTGACGCACTGGGAATACGATTCTATGACTCAGTGAATTTTAATAGCTGTCAACAATCATATTCTATCCAAGCATCAGGCTCAGTCGATTCCTGATAGAATAAATCTGATTCTTACTTCCTAAAATTAGATCTTAAAAAACTCTCATAAAACTGTTAACTTTTATGAGGATGTTTATGGTTTGCATTTTCAGATTTAAAGACGGCTCTTTCATAAATCTGCGTTCCGACGTTGATCCAAAAAGAAGCGTGTTTCTCGGCTGTGGTTCAAGCTTTAACCTCAGATGAACACATCACATGCAATATTCTTATTATACTTGCAGTAACTGCTCGCTTTGTTTGTTTGCTGTGAGACCATCTGTTAGGTGTTTTCGCAGCAGTTCCCTTCCCTCACTTTCCTTCACACTGTCGAGGACAGAGCCGCCACAATCGGCGTTATCGAGCAGAAGTTTCCAAGGCCTCAGTCAAGCGCCTTCCTCCTCAGATTGTCAGTCAGGCGTAGTTTAATGATCAGCGCTTTCTCCTCCTTCATCCTTCCATTCATCCGCTCTTTGTTATGCTATTTCCCTCTGACACACCCTTCCTCTCAGGGGGAACGCGGCCATTGGTAATGTTATTAAGGGAAAAACCTTCTACTTGACAGTTATAAATCTTTGCTACTGGACCTGTTGGGTCGTCACGCTTCCTTCATCAACTGTATTTTCCTGCTTTCTGGTCACTGGTAGCAGTTACACCTGTGAGAGAAAATTCACGAAGGATTTTGCTCTAAACATTTTTTGTTTTGCACATTTGTTGGGTGTATTTTCTTGTCAGTCTGTCAGCAAAGTGCTACAGAAAAGTACATAACAGCACTGCAGCGCGAGGTTTCATATGACAGCTGGTAAACTCCCATATTTCACTTCACCGCAGTATAAATAAGACTTTAAAGCTGCCTTCCAGCAGAGTGCTTTCAGCATGTTTATCTATTCAGTAGTGGGGCCACTCCGACATGTTCAAGCAAAGATCTTCCTCTGTGCTGTCGAGCTGAGGGTGTGTTCGGGGTGTGTTTCGGTGGAATAACACACATACTCCACACACGGGACGGAGAATTTTTATCACCGGAACTTTACGAGGTTGAGCTTGAAGCGTCTGCCAGAGATGATTACAGTATACGTTAACGTGCAGGAGAGAGGCGGGTTACATAACGTCAACAACCATATACAAGATGAACTTGTTGCACTCGCTTGTAAACATATAAAGGGACTGTATACATGTAGCATTAAAGTCACAGTATGTTTTTATTTAGTTAAAAATCTTTACAATGAACCCACAATAACACGGCAGAATAAGAGAAAACCATCAGAACATTGTCCTGCATAGATGTTGAGAGTTTTTGGTGAGAAGAAAGCAGCAAATTGTACCTCTTGGTTGATATTGTACCATTTGAAGGAAGGAAAAATGTTTATGCTTTTTTTAGATGTTGTCTTATGTAGAGTGCTAGTCCAATAATAGACTGACAAATATGCCAGCAGGGTCTTCATTATTTTAAAATGTATCTATTCTGCACAAGGTAGGATAAAGTGTTTTGTACTCTATGTAACATTGTTTTGAAACATCAGCTTCAGTTCACTCTGAAAACTCACGTTCCCACCAGAAGCATCAGAATTGTAACAAAATGGTGTCATTGTCTGAACTTGAACAGCAGCAAATAATCTCTGAAGCTGTTGTATGTAAACAGATAAATCCCACTAGTTTGACCAGTGCAACAATCCCTTTAGATTTTTTTTTTTTGCAGCCTGGAAGTCTATGTACCAAATGTGTTAGAATTGAGAAACTTGGTCTGTTGCTCCATGTTGTATGATATCTCTACTCTTCACCATGTGGCGTTTCAAAGCTGGGCTTCTTTTTTTCCATGACTTGAGTGTAAAACTTCCTTCTTCAGAATTTATGGCGGTGAATCGTCTTTAAACAGCGCGTGCAGTCACCACCGGCTCGCTCACGGCTCAGCCGTTTGTGTATTTGAGGCTAAGTGGCGTGACCCTGTCGCGTCAACTTGAGAAGTATGAGCGCCGTAAATCCTTGAGAAGAGGATGAGTTCAAGTTCAAGTGCTCTTTTTCAGAAGCAGAGTTGTTGAATGCTGTTCTCGCTGCTCTCTTTTTTCTCTGTTCCTCTCAGGAAAGGCTCCACTGATGAATGACGTCCTGCACTGCTGCTCTTTTGTTTTCTTGTTTCCATCACTTTCTTCAGGTTGTTTTTTTTTTTTTAATGCGCTCTCAATCAAAACGTCTCACATCTGTACTGTGAATCTGGCGTTATTGTCCGTCTTGCACTAGGTTTGCTACTGTACCTCTGCTCTCACGTCCACAAAGAGAACAGGGAAAGCATTCATGGAGCAGTCAGGGTGAATGGTCCATGAACATCACCACTGAGCTACTCTCACAGTCAAGGAACCCCGGGGCCATTAGAGCGCAGGTGTATCACGTTTCTCTGTCCACCCCTCAGGCAACATCTGACGACAGAGTGATTTTCTATTGTTTTGAGTTTTTTCTCTTCTTCTTCTATATAGGCCAGGTTTATCAGTTCATGTGCAGGCGTGCTTTTGTGAACTCGGTGCGGTTTTGAGACAGTATGTCCTCTGTACCCGCCTCATTAAAAGAGCCACGGTTCAGTAGGCAGCAAACACACAGTCAATCGTTCAACCACCCATCTCCATCTTTGTCCCCACTCTGGTCCCGTCTCCATTAACTCATCCTTCCACCTTTTAACATCCATCTTACCGCCGCTGGCTGCTCAAGCTTGACGTCCTGCGGCTCTGTCGGCAATATCGCAGGTTCTGCTGCAGCGCGGGTGACTTCGATTCACCAGCGGAGACGTTTTATAATCATTATAGCGTTGCGTTTCAAGATTAAATTGCTATTAAACTTTGATTAGCGAGAAGAAATGTGAGCAGAGCTGGCAAGGTGTTCACAAAGCTGGTGAGATGTTGAACAAAACTAATTTAGCCTTTTTTTCCTCCACGTCGGGAGTCACGTCCTCAATATCTTTTACATAAAGCTGTGCTCAAACATTTCTCTACTGAGAAGCTGTGGACAGCATGTCAGACATGAGAGGAGAAGTCCAATAATTCACAGTAGTGACCTGAAGAGTGCAGCTGAAAGATTAAGACATGGTCGTCAGTTTTCCCTGGTGTCTCTGCATAACCGGAGTGAAGTTGCAAAGTTAACTGTTGCGCTAAATGTGAATGTGTGTGATTGTCCAGGGTGTACACTAATGTTGGCCAGGATTCCGACCTGGATAAAGTGTGTATCAAAGATGATGAACAGACAGATTCAAGTCACCTCATGTTCACTTTACTTATTATTGATCAATAGAACATATTGGGAGACTTTTCTCCTAAAACTAAAAATTATATTCTGAAGGAAATACTGAAATGTAGGGAAAAGCTGTTGTTAGTGATTATTGAGATCAGTGTTCTTTGTGGTATTTGTTTAGTGTGATATCTATCTATCTGTCTTTCTGTCTATCTGTCTATCTGTCTATCTATCTGTCTATCTGTCTATCTATCTGTCTATCTGTCTATCTGTTTATCTATCTATCTATCTATCACCGATTTTGCACATTCTATTTAGCAAAGCATCTCCTATTTCCCTTTAGAGTAATTAAATGATGCACTATAAAGGGTGAGCCATGACAAACAGAAAACAAAAATAAATAAGTAGTTATTTGTTTCTTTATTCTAGTATGAATTCAAATCATGGAGTTAAAGGTATCCACTGTAAAGACATGTTTAATATTTAAAACCTTGATGGATTGTGTGTTTCATAGCTCAGCTCCAGTTTTCTTCTTGTTAATTAAACTTCTCTCCTTCTTTTCTCTCTTCCTCTTTCTTCCAGGTGCCACAGACACAAGGCGGTGACGAGGAGGGAAAAGACTGTGAAACACCCGTCCGTGACACCGACAGTCAGTATGGGACCTGGGAGACTGGACTGCGCACCGACGACAGGTAAACCCTCATAGTATTAAATTACATTTCCAGAATTCACTACGTGCTGCAGGGAAATGCCTGAAGTCCCTGAACAGCTAATAATATTTCTGCCCATTTTTTTGTGATCAATTTCTAATGAGTGGACTCAAACTGAAACTAAAGGGTTGATTAAGAAGCATCAGCGCATGATTTTAAAAGTTTGAAGACAGTAAAAGTTACCAAGTTTGGTTTGAATTTAGTTTTATTTTAATTAAATATATTTATGATGTGGAGGTTTGTTGATAAATGGCATGAAAAAGTCAAACAAATGTGTTTATAAAGTGTATTTCTTACAACAGGACGGTTCAAACTGCTTTATTGGGTAATACACATGAAGTTATGGTAAAATATTAACAATTGTAATTTGTATATGTGCCATGTAATGCAAATATTTCATTTTGAATAAAAAAGACAAAGCTCTGAATCGAAGTATTTTAATGAAATCTTTTTCAATTGTGGAGATTTTCCTGTTTAAAACAAAGAGGGAGCCATAAATAAAAGACATTAAACTTGAAATGTGAATAAATCAGTATCCAGTAAATGTTCTGAAAATGGCTTGTGAAGTAGTGACACCAGTAATTTTATATTGAGATGTGTGTAGAATCGTTCTGTGGATGTTGGACTCGGACTCCGTCCAATACTGACCTCATGTGGTCAGAATAGGATATCACAAAACTGATGAAGATAAAAAATGGAGTTATTCAGTTGAGATGTGTTAAAGGAAGCAGAGTCTTGATTCTTCTGCACGTGCGTACAGTGATTACTTTTCTCATTCTGGTCATGGTGACGATGGAAGTTTGTGGTTTGTTGTGGTGCGTCATCTAAATCACAGCTTCTCACAGTCTGGACAGGAACCACGAACAAAAGAAAGACGGTGACTCATTATGTTCAATTGGAAATGTTGCAGAACACTTGTTTTCTTCTTCCTCCTCAGCCTCACGCCCGCCACTCCCAGCTCGGAGAGCAACCTCAGCCCTTCTCCCAAGAAGCCCTCCACGCCGCTCACGACGGGCGACGCCGCCTCGCAGTCTGAAGCCGACACCCCGGATGGCGTCTCGTCGGAGAGCCAGCCTCTCACGTTCCCCGATGTGAGTGAGCCGCGGGGTATCTTCACAGGAAGTTGAATTATAAACTCAAACTGGTCGATGATTCAACGTCCAGCAACGTCCGACATCTTGAGCTGTGTGTTGTGTGAAGGCGCGATGCAGCTGCGCCACTGCTCTAATTCAGGAAGACGTTTTGTTTTGTTTGTGTGTCAGACTCCAACCGCTCTGTTGGACACCAGCGTTTTTCGCTCCAGAGCTCAGCTGGGAAAGAAACGAGCCCCGCGGACTCGACCGACCAGAGCCACCCGTCAGACGGAGGAGCCCGCCGAGGACTGGCTCTACCGAGACTCCACAGGTTTGTGTATTTCATAGGACACAGATTCATCAAACAACTGGAGAACTGTTAAAACTAAAGAGAATAGCAAACTATGAAGTAAAAACGTGTTTTTGGTGTTTAGCCTGCTGAGCTCTGGGTGATAATAAACCACACTGGTGACATACAGTTATGTTATATCATGTAAAATAGAACTTTAACCAAAGAGGCACCTATTTCACCTGAGGCCGTCTGCGATGGAATAAAATAAAATATCTTATTAAAATATATTTATCTCCATGTGATTTTGTTTAAGTTAGAAGAAGTTATAAGTTATAAGAAGCTACTTCAAAGTGGGTGATGGAGCATACATGGCTCTTTTATTCATCTTGACAGTAGTTTGAACAGTTCAAATGTTAATGAATTTCATGTTATTGAGCACGATGTGCTCCTTAGAACTTTACAAACATGTATCCTCTCATCTTCAGAATTGTTTTATCCAACGTGGGATTGTGAGTCGTCTTTTCTACTCTATTGCTTATGATAGTACTGGAATGTTGCATAAAGTTCTATATGATCGAAGCTAATTTACCCCTCAGAGGTTCCCCGTCCCTGTTGTTCTACTTATGAACTCTTGATAAACTGCAGAGGACGACATTTACGTCACCAGGCTTATTTGTGTAGTCTTCTTTGGGTGCGGCTCTTCTGTGGAAATGCAAATTATAATGCCCTGCAAGCTTTTTCACTCAGTGGACTGTCCCTGGACGTCAGCTTCAGCTAAATTACTGAGGCCTTTGTTGGAAAAAGCTCTTATTAATGTGTCTTCTCTCCCCCACAGAGCCAAAGCCTGAGAGGAAAGAGGACGACTCGGATTCAGAGGAGCAGGCCAGAGGAGCTGAAGCCAGCCCCGCCATCGCCTCGCAGCCTCAGAGGGTCGCCCTGTTCCCCGGGATGGACCCTTCAGCTTTGAAAGTGAGCCACTCGGTCACATCCGCCACACCAACATCTCAGATACAGCAGCGATGACTTCTTGTCCTGGCATCATATTCAAATTTTTCTTCTCTGTCTTCAGGCTCAGCTGAAGAAGAGAGGTGACTCTGACAATCAAGTTGATGGAGCTGCTGCAGCCTCTCCCTCCCAGCTGTCTCGCTCTCCAAAGTCCCCCTTCCTCCCCCGTGCAACGCGTGTGCTGCCCCCTGCTGGTGGGAAAGAAAATGGGTAAGCAACATGTTTTTATCTCCTTTGAAAGGTTCTTTCACAATCTGCTTCACCCTCTACCCAATGCTCATTGAGGTGTTTGAGAATCTCAATCCAATTCAGTTGTTTAAACAAATTCAAATACCTTTTTTTCCACTATTAATACTCTAGTTATCATATTTCTATCTATCCGTGCAGAAATCAGTTTGAAAGTGTAAAACTGACCAAAATCGCCCACATTTCACTATTTGTAGCTAATAAATGTTGCATGATAATGCATAGTAACTTTATTTATGTAGGACATGTATATAATGTTTACCTTTTGCAATAATTTACATACATTTTATTTATTGCCTTTTATTTTAAAAACCCATCAACAGTGTATTTATTGCTGGAAAGCTCTTTGAAGGCTTTTCCTTACATTGGAGGGAGATATTGTTTGGACTTGGAAACTAATAATGAAAATAAAAACGGCATCTTCTTGATAGATTGGATGCAATATTTTGGCCAAATTTTATATTCAAATGCAAATGCACAGACAAGAGACCTTGGTTTGTAGTGTTTGAAAAAGAGCAGTACATCCGTTTTACTTATTACTGCTTTCTGTTCCTGCACACTGGAATATTAGTTTTCTTCAATAAAAAAAAAACCCAAAGTGTTGTAGAATAGCATAAATACGTAACTTTTGAAAAAGCAAAACCTAGAACTAGAAAAACATATAGAACGGGTCTAAATATCAGGTATAACATAGTTACGTCAGATGGACAGGGTCTGAACACGTGTGAATGTCGTTTGAAAGCCGACATATTTAAATGACAAAATCTGTTGACTTTCTCCTGAAGGCTTGTTTCTTGCCGTTGCAGTGAGGAGGACTCGCCCCAGTGGCTCAAAGAGCTGAAGTCAAAGAAGCGCTTGAGTCAGTATGAAAGTGAGAGCTAGAAAAAAAAATGAGGTGAGACAATTTTGTTGATGTTTTAAAGCATTTATAATCTTTTTTTTCCTGTCCGGTCTGACCCCTGTTGTGCTCCTCCCTCCTGAAGGTTGCCTTAACAGATGAATCTGTGAAACAGAAGCCTTAACGTTTGACCCAGAGAGGTTGAGAGGAGAGGATGGACCTACAGCTGCTGATGAATTTATTATTTTTTTTCTTTTCTTTCCTTTTTGTTCTCTTCCCATCTGGGTCGATAAATGTGCATGGTGCCTTTTTATATCAAGAGTTTCTGTCTTATGGAGAAATTAAAAAAAAAAAAAAATCAAGCACGGAGAAGAAGAAAAAAAAAAAAAAACTGGGCTGCTGCTCCGCTTCCTCCATATCATGCTTGAAACCTGCACAAGCTCCTGCAGCAGGAGGAACTTCACAACTTCACACGAACACTTTAAGAGGGACCAGGAGGAGAGCGGAGGCCGTTTCCTGTCGGGGCTGCATTTCAGGAAACGCTTGACTTGTGGGGACCACAACGCCACTTTGTCCTCATGGAGCTTCACGGCGCCGCTAGAGGACAATCCCACAGATTCTTTATGGGACGTTTGTTTGTATGTAGTTTTTCCTCACTCCACTAATATGTGTACAAATTGGCTGCATTACGTGTTATCAGTGGAGGCTGCCGCCGCCAGGAGTCACGCAAACATTGCCATAGGATAAGATTTCAGACACTAATGACTTGTGAACATAGAGAACAAATCGCCACTGACGTGATTGTCGGTGTGTCATGTTAGTAGCCGTAATCAGAAGATGTTATATTTGTATTATTGTTGATTTAACAACGACAGAGCTAGTTTTGGAGAGAGAAAAACTAAACAAAAGACCCATCACTACAATAGAGACTGATCTCTGACAGTTCCACAACCTTAACAGTGTCACAGTTACTGCGTACTGTATTTCTTTATTTTTGTTCTTGCTCAGATTACCTGTTGGTCTCTGTGGGGGAGGGACGGGGGAGGGGGGCTTTCTGGACAAGTGACTTTTGCATCAGTCGATCACGCACACTCCTGATCAGCACAAATACACTCCTCAGCCTTTTTATGAAAACACTAATCAAACCGTCTTCCCGCCTGTAATGGACTGTAGCTGCGAGTATCCAGTGTACCTTCACACGTACACACTCCATCATGGTTTGACAATTCTTTTTTTTTCCAATGAATGTGCAATTCTCCCTCTTCTTGGTGACCCTTTTCTACGTGCTGCACAATCTTACCTGTCTCATCAAGCTTTGTTCCTGCTGCCGCGCTCCGTGTGTCATGTTTTGTTTTTCTTTGCTCTCACTAGTGAACACACTAAACTGTTAAAATGACTCCGCCTTGCACGTTGGTCCAAATAAATGAATATTTGCACCTGCTCTCCACCTGAACTACGTCTTCCGCTACACCCACCCACCGCGTATGCGCTTCTACAAAGCACTTTGTCACTTGATGCACTACAGCACTGACCTCTGCCCCCCCCCCCTCCGAGGCCGTGTCCTGCTTCCCCGTGTCGTCGGCCTGCTCATGCAATGCAAGTGAATGTGTCGGATCGAGGCTTAGGAGTGATTGTCTCTGGTTTCTTTGTACATTGACCTTTTACTTTTGTCAGAAAATTTGAGGGTTTATTTTTTATGTCTTACTTTGTCCTTTTTTTTTATTTCAAAGTAAAGATGTATATTGCACTGTGTTGTCCTGGCCAGTGTCCTAAAGTGAATAAATTCTTAATAAAATCTACTTGACCTCAACCACTGGCTCTTGAGTTTCTTTCAAACTGACGTTGTCTTTAATCAAATCACCAACTGGATGTAGTGTTGAGCTCAACATGTTCTGAGAGTAATATTATTGATGAAACAAGGAATTCGATTGCTTCTCTACATTTCATATTCATGAGTAGCTAAAGTGAAAGTAGAGGGTAACGGCATCACGATGAACCCTTTTATTGCGTAAAGGTCTATATTTGGCAATTAGTTTTCTTATAAACTTGACAAGTTAAAGAAAATATAATGTGGTGGAAAAAGTTATCCTGCTTATGGATGTGTGTTACTTTAGTCTCTTCTTAGAAGTATGTGTGTGTTTGTGTATGTATGTGTGTGTGTGTGTGTGTGTGTGTGTTTGTGCTGAGTGGGGCTGTTTGCTGAATCCTCTTGGCTCCCTCTCCCCGTGCCCGCACACAGTGCTCGCTGGCAGCCGAGCGGACGGGCAGCGCGGCGTGTGCCAACACAGCTGCCTATTGAGAGGCAGCGTTATGGACACAATGTGAGCGACAGACTTGCTGTATCAACAGCTCCTCCTTTTCTGCTGCTGTGGCCAGAAATAAACCATAAATACCCCCCCTGTCCCTGCCCTCTAATGGCTCAACCCCACCAAACACCAAGTGGCATCGAAAAAGAAGGACACTACCACTTCCTAGCAGGCAAACCCAGGTAACAGAGACGCATGAGGAACCACACCAGTGGAGTTTGATTCGTTTCACAGGAGTTGGCTTGAAAACTCTGCCTCAGGCCTTAGGTTTGGACTATTTGTGTGTCCACTTCACACTGCAGGATGTGGGGGGAAATGGTTCTACGTCAGGTCCAAATTAATAACATGTTATTCGTCAAGGTTGAGTTGTGACACTGAGCGTTTCCCCTTGTGCTTTATCTCTGTACGTGTGCATGATGGATGGTGCTTTGTCTGTGTGTGTGCTGCTGCCAAACAGTGGAGGAGCAGTGGATCAGGAGGATGTCGGAGCAGCAGAGCGCCCCGGAGCAGCTGGCTGCAGGGAAGAGCCAGGGTGGAGCTGGAGCCATGTATAAGGTGCTGCCACAGGCCCTGTGTGGGGGGGCTACGTCCCCGTCCTACCAGGGAAAGACTGCTCTCAAGTTATACAATACAAGTTGATTGTCAACCGATTGAGTATAAGCAGATTTTTATTGCGTGTCAAAACAGTGGGAGCGGAAATGAAAGTCTTGCTTGCTCACCAAGCGCTGACCTCTTATCTCCACCGTTCAGGTTTTGCTGTTTGAGTTCGAAAACTTCCAGGGCTGCAAGGCGGAGTTTTCTGCAGAGTGTAAAGATGTGACAGAGAAGAGTCTGGAGAAGGTCGGCTCTGTGATCGTGGAGTCCGGACCGTGAGTAATGCTGAGATCAGTCTGTCAGGGGCCGTTTCTCATATCTCCACTTCAGCAGAGTAAAGATGCTGCAGGCTGGACAACATTTATGCCGGGTAACAAATCCTTCTGGTCCCTCCTTTGTTCCCTCTCAGCTGGGTGGGTTACGATCGTCACGGGTTCACAGGGGAGCAGTTCATTCTGGAGAAGGGCGAGTATCCACGCTGGGACACCTGGACCAACAGTCAGAGCAGCTACTCCCTCCTCTCCCTACGGCCACTCAAAGTGGTGGGTGACAGCACTTTTTATTTATTGCTCAGTCCATCCTTTGCTTCACATCCACGACCCGCGTTCAGAGCATGAAAAAGCATCCGTGTGTGTGTGTGTGTGTGTGTGTGTGTGTGTGTGTGTGTGTGTGTGTGTGTGTGTGTGTGTGTGTGTGTGTGTGTGTTTCTCCACTGTCAGCAAAGCTTTTAAGACCTGTGTTTTTCTCTTGGCAGTACATTAAGCTGACCTTAGAGAGAGCGGGAGAGAGACAAAGTGTGTGTGCTTGTATTATTCCTGCTGTAGAGACATAAATCTGTTTACACACGCACACTGTGAGAACACACACACACACTCTTAAAGGACAAAGAGAGTGTCACCACAATGAAAATCCTCAAAAGATTAGCATAAAGACTTCAGTAAAGCAAAAATACATTTTAATAGTCGTAGCTGCAAGTTATTGTTCGGATGCTTCAAGGAAATTATCGGAAACCAATGTCATGATGTGTGAGGTGATAAGGGTGTCTGTGTTTGAAAATGAGTCGTCATACACAGCTTTTGTCTTTTTAAAACCCAACTCAACCACTGCGATCTTACTCAAAAAATATTGTATTTCTTCAGCTGAGAGATGTGTCGGCACTTTACAGTAATTGACAGTATGAAGGAGAATATAGACATAAATGTATTTCTACCTTCAGAGTACACTGCAATTGTCTGAATTAATTCAGCATACTTACTCTAAACTTAACCCTGCATATCTAACCTGACCTTCACCTAACCCTAAAGATAAACATTTAGTTTCAATGGCAACTTATTTTTGGCTCACACAAGAATAAACATCCTAACTATAGAGTTGTGTGAGCAGATTCAATTTCCTATAAAAATCTTTATGTCACCACTGTATCCCACATTATTTACCCCACTTTACCAGAATGTTGTGTAACATGTCTGATAGTTACACTTGCTGGAGCTTATAGAAACTATCATTGAGCAAAAGGCTGCATACATACTGACCAGGTCAGTAAGCTATCTGATCAAAAAGAAATGCTTTTTTTTTTTTTTTTTGTGGGTATAGCATGGTCTTGCTCTGAAAGATAAAAAGGCAAAGACACTTCTGAACATCTCCAAAAGTCGTCGCTACAACCAGAGGTAACATGTTTCCCCCGAGTGAGAAACGCTGTCCACCAGACTCAAACATCAAAAACCTCTCAGCTTCTCTCTTCCAGTGACCACAGAAGCTGCAACGCGCCTCTCTTTCATGTCTCTAGGAGCCACTGAGTGTGTTGCGAGGACGACTTGATCTCACAGAGGAGCAAAACGAGTTTCTGAGCTGACATAAGACACGAACGTTACTATCTGAGATAATACGATAAATGGGAGTGTGATTACCTTCTAAATTCTTAAAATGATTATCTATTAAAATTGTATCATCAGCTTTAACTGTGATCGCACAGCCTGATCCCTCCCCGGCTGTCCATCTAAGCAGGTGAGGAGTCGTGTCGGGACGCGGTGTTGCAGCCTGGTTCAGCCTCGCAGCGGGCCGGGGAGGTGAAATCAGCACTAATGAGAAATCATCTCATTAAACATCAGTGCAGCGCGCCGAAGCCAAGCTGATCAGTATCTGCCATCTTCTCCCACACAGATTAACGCCCGCGGAGATATCGCTGCGGATCACTCTCAGCTGGTGCGGCTGGTGCTGCGAATGATTCAGCAGCTGGAATACAGATCATCCTGTCAACTTCTCATGCAAACAGTTGGCAGTCAGCTGGAAGGGGTGGAGGGGGTCGTTAAGGTCAGGGGGAGTTTTATATGTCACAGTTTCCCTCAACTTGCATGTGATAATTATACTTTTGATGGCTGCTTTGATTATATATCTTACAAATTGCATGCAGCAGAAGTGTCTGATTACCGCATTTATTTAGTTTAATTAGAACACGAAAGAAACAAATCAAGGAAAAGAACGACAGAGACAGCCTTGTTTAGAGCCTCAATCAATCCACAGCTTTAATGTTCCCCTTTAATGCAACTGAAATCACAATAAAGTTGTCATTTGCATATTTTTGTAATAAAATAAACAAAAATGCATGTTATTGACAGCAGCTGCGCTATAAGATTGGTGATGCTGACATTTAAAGTGAGCGATCACTGAGGAAGCTGCTCTCCATCTGCCTGGTGACTTCTGGATTGGTTATCTGCCATCTTTTATCACACAATCCCTGAATGAATTACTGGTTTTACTCACCTTACCAGTTACTGCATAGAAAAAGTACTTTGTGACTTGGAAAAGTAATTATTTCCCAATCGCTTCACTTCAAATGCACATAATTGGAGTGCTGTTTGTGCCTGGGTGAAAAGCACATCAATCAGTATTTAAGTTGTTCTTAAATGTAGTAAATGTATAAACTGAACACCAGGACAAACAGCAATAAGACAGTTGATATTAACTACGAAATGCAGACAGCTGCAGACTGACGTGAAGGTGAACTTTAGACTGCAAATGCGTCACAGTTAGTTAAAACAGCTTAATGTTAATGGAGGAGCTGGTTAGTTCAGAATTAATCAGACACTTCTTCTACCTAACAGGAGTTTCTTTAATGAAAACAACAGCTTTGGCCAAGGCCAATGCCACAGCTAACAACTGTCTTAACGAACAGGACAGAGAGAGAGAGAGAGAGAGAGAGACAGCAACTCCGTAGCTTTACAACTGCTTTCAAATGGACTAAAAGTGAGACTCCGGTATTTGTACTTGTGAAACTAATTTGTGTTAATTAAATTGCTTCTGCTATTTTTACAAGTACATTAACAGGTTATTCTATATGACAGTACTTATTGTATATGACGATGCAAAAATGCTAAATGTTTTAGGTCGTGAGAGTTATAAAGTATACAACTGAACAAACTTAAACAAATGGTCTATGGGGCAAAAATGGAAAGTCGAATCTGGCCCGGTGGACAAACCTGTACTGTCTGAAAATTACAAAGAAGACATTACTTTTTTTTTTTAAATCTCATTTTGCCCTGAATATAATACGACACTGATAACCAAAACTGAACAGAGGTCGGTGCTAATGCTCATATAATGCAGCAGTAAACACCAGACATATAAAAAAAACAAAAACAAACAAACATCAAATTAGCATTAAGCTGTTTTTCCTTCATGTCAAGTACGTAATGCAAACACTGAGTCGTGTCGTGTGTTTTAACAGTGTTCTTGCAGACACATTGAATTTCTTTTTGTACTACACTGTTCGCTGCAGAAACTCAGTTTATTAATGATTAGATCACAGAACCACAAGAAGTCTATTAAAAGGTTCACCTATGGATCAAAGACATATCATAGATAAAGTCCTTGAGTGTAACTAAGATTAGATAGAAAACTGGAAGTAAGCCCATTACTATTATAAGATAAAAATCGCACATGAGCAGGTGATGACTACACCTTAATGAAATTGAGATTTAGCGCTTGCACACACACACACACACACACACACACACACACACACACACACACACAACTCCCACCTCTGCAGCGTCTCCATCCCCCTACCTCGTTAACAATGTGATTAACAGACCTTATTAAGGCTGCTAAATTTAAAACAACAGTTCCTCCTCAGTGCAATTAACCATAAAGGGGGGCGAAGGATGCAGAATTAGAGGAGGAGGAGAAAGAAAACACGCAGATGATGGAGCATCTTCCTCCAAATAACTTGGACTTTTGTGGTTAGTTGGTGATACGTGACATCTTTCAATCCCATTAATACTATTTGATCTATTTAATGATGTTTCACCGTGCAAGTTAACCTTAACCTTAACTTCAAGTTTCTACCAATGCTGTGTGAGCACCTTATATGGCAGCTTTCGCCTTTGGTGTGTGAGTGAAAGGGTGAACATCGTGCATAGTGCATTTGAGCCTGCTGGTGAGATGTGCTATATAGATAAAGGAAATCTTCCATCTATATGTGATGCCATCCTCTGCTTGAAGTATAAAGTTTATGCTTTATTTCTGTCTGTAAAAGCAGCAGAATTTGGAACGAACTTGTCTGTCTTTCTATACTGTACTGCTTTCTTCTCCTATATTTGACTCCCTCACCTCCCACCATCTCCCCAGTCCTCCTCCCTCCATCATACAGTCTCTGTCAGGTTAAACACAGTAATTAGATGTCTGTTTTTCTGAGGTGATGAGAGTCCATTGTGATGCTGCGACAGCAGGTGTAATTTTCTCCCTCTGCTCAATCATCTCTGACAGATGAAGCTGTGGGTGGAACAACTTCCTATCACTGCTATCATCTCCACTGCCACCATTTTCAGTCTTTTCAGTGGAAAACAGGTCCAAAAAAAAAGGAGTGCAGAAAAAGCAACAAACTTAGCCGCGCACACACAGACGCATCCACAAACCCTACAACTATTTGAAAACTGACTAACCTCCATGAAATCGAGCAGCTGGAGGGTAAGAAATTCCTCCACCTTCTAAACCAGCAGCTTAGGAAAAGAGAGCAAATTAGGATGGAGGGATCAAAAGACTAACAAAATCACCAGAGGTATACAAGCAAAGTGTGTGCATGTCTGCCAGTGTGTGTGCGTTCGTTGTAGTGAGTCAGGTGAGACAGACGCAGGGCGGGTTTGTTGTTTGCTCGGCATAAAATGTTTGGTGGTGCTCGGCTGAACGTGCTGACACAGGGAGAGGGAGAGAGGGAGAGAGGGAGAGGGATGGATGAGTGAAAGAGGGGTGAGAGAGAGAAGGATGATGAAGAAGAAGAAGAAGAAAGAGCATCTCTGGCCTCCTCAGGGCGCTCTGCACAGACATGAAGAAGGATGTAAATGAAAGAGAAGTATTTTGCTGCTGCTGGGCTGGAATATTTCTCTCTCTCACGTGTCTTCTGCCCTTCTGGTCCATGTCTCTTTCTGGCTCTCAGAGCTACTTAAACCCATCAGAACAGATGTGTGAACTTCACTTTCTTGATCAGCAACATTTCAGAAAAATTCAAGTAGTTTAGCTCCATTGAAAGAAGTTCAGCCTGCTGAAAAAAGGCTTAATACCTTTCCCCAAAAAAGCTTTTGAGAGTGAACTAATGTATGTAGGAGTCACGTTCCCATGTGAAAAGTACAGACAGTTTAAAGAAACACTTAACAAATAATAATAAAATAATGTTAAATAATAATTTATGTTTCACTCTGTAAGCTCAGGGCGCTAACTCACCACTATCTTGGCATCCCTGACAGTGTTTTCTGGCACAGTGACCCAGTACTCAGTCTGCTCCCAGAGCGGCGGCTGGTTGTGGACGTTGGTGATGATGACAGTCAGCTCCACCGAGTTGCTTCGATTTCCTCCATCTGACGCCACAATCCTCTGGTTGATCCTGGATGTCTGCAGTGGGGAGGCATGGGCAATGATCAAAATGATCAAATAAAACGTCAACAACAATCCATCACATGTATTTCTTTTGTCAGGGAACGGTTTCCTGAGGGATCCATCTCTGATAAGTCTAACAAATTTGGGTTAACTCATGATCTACTAAAGATTTGTGCTGCTGTTATTGTTATTAATGGCTTTTTTCTCAGCTGGTCTACCAATTGTTTTGTAAGCTGACTTTATAATCAGGTATTTTCTGTGTTGTACATCAAATTTGGACTTTTCCAGATTTATTTGCTTCTACTCTCCAATATGTTGGATAAATTCCTCAGCTCCATGTCTTTGAGAACTTCATTGAGACCACAAACAAATAAACACTAAAGCAATTCTGTTTCTGGCAGATAGTTGACCTAATGTACACTAAACTGTAATTTGTTGTTTACAGGATATGTCTCTCATGGAGTTATTAGTAAATTGCATACAAAGCACATGTAAACTGAGAGCACAATCTATAGATACGGTATATACATATTGCTATTAATTTACAACTTTCGTCACCTTCTTGACTAAAATCATAGTAAAATCCTCTGTTATACTTTTTTTAAACTCCTCCCTATTTTAAAATTGTGAATATATTATATTACATTCAATTCTACAAATGTGTCTTTATGAAGGAATTATTCATTCGTAGTATTTGACTTGTAACTTTGAAGAAACAATTTCTGTATTCACAATGTTTTATCAAAAAAAATGTCAAGAAAAATCTGTCCTAATCATTGTATTATGGATGAAAAGTTCAAACAGCTGTTAGAATGGTTTGAATGGAAGACAAACAACTGTGAATTAAGTAAATATCAAAGTACGGAGGAATACACAGTGTTTAATTGATCGTTGGATTGTTGGTTAAAAGTGAATAAAGAAAATGAGAGTGGGTACATTTGCCTTTATTGAATTATTGACTGAAGTGCTTTTAACAAGGAAACGAGAGGCAAAAAAACAGGGATGAGACGACAGTGACAGAAGAACAGACAGCATCATTCATATCAGACGGATTCAGTTCGCTGTGGAGTTTCAGATTGACTTTGTAAGGCTGAACAAAGAAAAAAAATACTCACATAGTCACAGAGGGATCTACACCCACAATGGCAACCATTAAAGATTTAAGACAACAGTGTGTTTGATGCATCTTTCTTCTCGCAATGTAAACAACAGAAAAGCTGCTGCCAGTGGAAACACAACCCGGTGACCCCACAACCTCATGTTTCTGAGATTGTTACTACACACTAACTGCACAGTACCGGATATATAATAATATACCGGATATTCATATATTACTAAACACGTCTTACAAATATGTCACAGTTGGAATTGTAGTCAGTGACATGACCATATGCATAGACAGCTTTGCTACCATAAAGAAATGCAGCAAAAAAAATATGAATGGTGGAAGAACATTATTTATTTATCTATCTATCTATCTATCTATCTATCTATCTATCTATCTATCTATTTATTTATTTATTTGTTTGTTTGTTTATTTGTTTATTATTTGGTGAGTTACATCATTTTAACGGGCTGTTTAGTGTTGTGTTAAGATTTGGATTTCCGCTGGATTGTGACAAAGATCCAGGTATAATGATATTGATTAAAAAAGAAAAAAAAAGCTCTGTAGGAAGGGATGGATGTGCAGTGGCTGGCAGTGATGCCACACAGTGAGAAAGTTTAGCTTTACATGTGGGCCACAGCTTCTCTGGGATGTGTGCAGGATCTCACTGGGTATGTGTGGGGTTTCTGCAGTTACTCATGCTTCAACTGAAAACGTGAAGACATGTTAGTTGAGTTGATGGGTGATTCTGAACTCTCTGTATGTGTATATACCATATATATGTATGCAGGTTTGTCTCGAAAAGCCATGCAGTGGATGGACGGATGGACAGACGGATGGATGGATGTAAGGATGTAAGGAGCCTGTGTATTTCTGACCTGTGAAATTGGGTAGTTGACATAAACCCAGCCGGTACTAGGGTTGATGTGCAGGTAAGCTGGTTTCTGATTGGACAGCGAGTAGGTGATGGCCGCGTTGCTTCCCTGGTCATCATCGTGTGCTGCCGCTCGCAGGAAACTAGTCCCCACGGGTGTATCCTCCCTTAGAAAGTCTGAAAGAGAGCAGACATAAGCTGTCAGATGGACGACAAAACACTACAACACACCATAAATGATTGCTTGGAAAAAAACAATTCCTGCTATTTTAGAAGATGGTTAAACATAGACATTAAAATAAAAAAATCTACAATCATTTTCCAGATTCTTGCTTGTCTCTAGGCATGAGTCGTAAATTTCATTAAAATTGACTGGACCCCAATATAACATCATGTTCTGTGATGGTAAGCAGATATTATAATAATGGGAGCACGACGTTGTGTTGTGTCAGCAGTGT
>OMNM01000235.1:0-16384 GCA_900302745.1 Parablennius parvicornis
CAGCGGTGCGCTCATGTGGATGAGGAGCAGCAGTAGGCAGGAACGCAGCGCAGAAAGTCCGGCAGAGTTTCTCAGCACACGGCGGCTCCACATATTAGATCTTTGCAAGAAACGTCACTCAAACGTGCGCGATATGTCGTGATAAAGCGCCGCGCATCCTAAGAGGAGACGCAGAGATGGACAGTTCTTTGAGAACGCGCGGAGAATTCCAGGAAACAGCCTCTCACGCAAGGTGTGCTGAACAAACGCAGGTCATCTGCCCCCATGGTGCCTCCAGGGGTCAAACGCTGCTTTTAAAGTCACCCCCAAACACATGTGCAGTCCTAGATCACGGCCTCAACTTGTGAGCATGGCATCCAGTAAAAGCGTCATTACGCGTGCACTACGCACAAAGTTTGACTGGCGACTTGTTGCCTCTCGGTTCACGTCCTCACGAGCTGCGGTCCGGACGAAGAGGGCATTTATTTGATGTCCCCCGCCCCCTCCTTCTCCTCCTCCACTGCCCCCGTGCCTCCCTCACTCCCGCGGGCCAATCCTTATTATCCTTGGCTGATGCTCCTCGCGGGGCGTAGGTCTCACACCAGGAGCGTGCGTAAGCCTGGCACGCCCCCTCAGTCGGTTCACCCGCAACTTCGGGCTCTTTTGATGTCGACTCGTCACGTGACAGTGCCGCCTTTGAAGTGATTGTGCTCGGTGTGTGAGGAAAAGTCACGGTGGGTTGGGGATCCCACGGCAGTCACAAGAAGTCGCTCAGAACAAACTGGTGTTGTCAAGTTTTCTAGCTGCTGCTGAAAATGTACTTTTATTTTATGTTGCTGTTGCTTGAAAAACATAGGAATGTTTTAAATTATGACTGTTATACGCAGATAGGATTACCCAGACTCCTTCACGCAGTCATGCATATTTTAGTGTAGAAAACGATCCGTTGTCTAGTCTGTTTATATCAGCTATGTGAGTTTTACGCACAGTGAATTATACCCTGCCTGAATTTGAAAACACTTTTATGTATGATGTGTTTTGTTCAGTCTTCTGAAATAGTGGCTTCAATCATCACAAAGAGAGATGAAGAGCTGCAGGAGATATTTCTGCACACTTCTCGTCAAAAAAACAAAACAGAACGACTTTGGCATTTTTCTTCTTCACCTCCAAATATATTCAAATTGGTAAAATCAACTTAGAGTTTTTCAGAATTTAAAAAAAAAATCATTTTAAATTTGCTGATCAACAACTATTGTTAAGAAGTTAAGCACTAAAACACAAATCTAAAATTTACATCAACATAATTTGTATCTTCAGTTTATCAATAGTTTTCACTGGAGTCCAAAGTACTTTTCCCTTACAAAAATCTCCTTATTGTTATATATTGGAGCCATTTCTATGAATAATGAGTTGATAAGCTACTAACTTTAACTTCAAATGTCTGTTTTGTCAAATTTGTTTTGCTATTTTTTCAGAACATGATTTAATGACTTCAGCTGTTTTATTTTATTTTATTTGATTACCAACCATGAGCCAGTTACACGATGAACTGAGCTCACCAACATATTGTCTATTGGGTCATCACAGTTTTCCTACAGATAAAATCAATATTTCTCATATTGTTCTATTTATTACAGACTCATCCTCGCAGTAAATGTGGGACAGGTATTTACTATTTTCAAATGAGTGTTATGTTTGGCTTTGATTCCGTCTTAAAAACAACTTTATATTCTTACATTCACACATTTTTCTTACTTCTGTTTGTACACAAGAGCTTTACTGTAGATGAATCTTCTGATCAGAGTGCCTGAATCAAATTTCACTCATTAATTTTGATGAATATTGTCTAAAATAAATCCACCAGATCCATCATCATCATCATCTTCTTCCTCTGTGTTCTGAAAAAAGCACCTTTTAAGATTCTCTGTTCACCCTTCTCACCAAATGCTGAGCTTTTGCACTCTATCCAGGCAGTTTAAAAGTTTCTGTCCTGCTGAGTGAGGAAGGAAACTGAGTGTTTGTTTGTTTATTCAGATGGTGGCAATTTCCCACCACTACTGAGAGCTGTATTCACCTCTCACACTGTTTCCGCTCTCTCCCATGCTGGACTATATGTGACTGCATGCAGCTGAGGTCAGTCGGCCATATGACCCCTGAAGCTCTGGCCTCACACCTCTCCATCTGTCCACATCATGTGTCGTATTGTGTGTCCAGTCTAATTCCAGCTTTGATCCAACGTGATCCTGGCCGCATGATAAACTGCCCTGATTTGTGCAGCATCTGCATCTGTCAGACTGCATATGGCACATACATGAAATTGAGCATATGGAGAACAGATTGGCTGTGTTGTGGCTATTTTACAGAATCTTTCTTCCTCACTTGAGGGCGCCACTAAAGGTATAGTACCAGAATATATGTGTATATTATACAAAAATCCCTTGCATGTACCAGGAGAGCATTCAAATTCAAACCTATGACTGTCTGACCATGAAAACTGACCATTTGGCCCGAATATCAACCCCAAAATACTCAAATTTCAGCCTCAAATACATTTTGGAGACACCCTGTACAAGTCAGTCTCCTTGGAAATACCTATTGAGGTTACCTAGCCCGTTACTGTATTGGACAATTAGTCATATATGGTAACTTCTACACATTATATCGTGCAACATTTAGTAAAGCTTGTGCAGGAATCCAGTGTGAACTTTTCAGATAATTCCTTCACTGTGAGTTTTGCAATCTAGAATTTTGGTTAGTCTTTCACTTTCAAAGAGACTTTATTATATAATGATATATGCACAGAGGTGCAGTGATTAATGCTCTCACCTCACACTGAGAATATCGTGGCATCAAATACAACCCAGGACCTTTTTGTGTGGAGTTTGCATGTTCTCCCTGTTTGTGTATGTGTGGGTTTCCTCAGGGTACTCAGGTTTCCCCTTACAGGTGCATCACCAGCACAGATTTGTGTTGCTGCTATCAATGGGTTAATTCGGAAAAGGAATTTCCCCCTTGGGGATTAATACAGTGCAATAGCACAAAAAAATAAGAATAAAGTAATACCTTTGTATTTGTTTGTGCTCACTACTATTTGTCTACTATGTTGTTATTGTAATTTTTTTCTTGTGGCTATATATGCATATATGTATATGGAAATGTTTTGTGAGTACATGTTAGTATAAGTGTCTTTATTTTCATTTTTTCTCATTTTTATAAAGATTAATGTTGGTCCAAAACCACAAAACAAATTCCTCCTATGCAATAATACCTGGAAATAAAACTATTCCTAATTCGGTAAGTCAGTAAATGTTATTCATTCCGCCCTCACTACAGATAAGTCACGACGCAGTGAAAGGCTGTCAGGAGCGTAAATGGTTAAATTAAGTTGCCGTGTGTTGCCAATAAAGTTCATTCAAACAAACAACGTGACGTCACGAATCACGATGGCGGCCAGCGGCTCAGCTGTGACGGTTCTCACACCAAATGGGAGAAGACAGACCATTAAAGTTTCTCCAAACACCCCTTTACTGCAGGTAAGCCGTTTTTAGAAAACGAGCATCGTCTTCCGGTCCCGGTGGTTTGTTTGAATCGGTGTTTCTGTCGCTGTGAAAGAGACAAATTGTTTTCTCTGTGTTAGCTCTCAGTGCTAACATTGGTTAGCCAGTGACAGATCACTTTCTGTTTATGTGCCTCTGTAATGGAAATACAACCTGAAGATGTGTTATAACTGTGTGTCTGACACCCTGTGTTTCCCCACCCCCTCCAGGTGTTGGAGGACGTGTGTAAAAATCACGGATTTAACCCGGACGATCATGGTTTGAAGTGAGTGGTTCTAGCTGTCACTGTGCTTTATTACACGACTCCCATCAGTTTAACCCAGTCATCTAAACTACGACACAATAATATACAGAAAAGAAGCTGCACCAGACCAAGATTGTTTAAAGAGTCAAACTGATGCTATAAGCTGAAGATCAGTCCTACTTATTTAATTTAAGCTTGATCTGACATTACTTTTAATCACATTTCTACCGAATTTACGTGCTGATAGTTGTGTGGGATGAAAAAGAAAATATCGAATTCATTCACAACGGAACGCCTTGCTCACTTATTAACATCCACAACTCACAATGTCCTTTATACTCAAACGAATGTTTCTCAAAAATCCAGACATGTAACCCACTTCGCTGATCAAAAAGTGTTTCCCCTTTGGGTGAGACACTTGATCCAACAAAGAACAGTTCCCTTGTTCACCTTGTGACAACCAATGCACTGTGAACCATAGGTAGATAAATGTACAGTCCGTTCAGTCAAATGGAAGTCAGCAGAAAATGTTTTCTGATGGTCTTGATAAAAGTGCTGTTGACTCACTCGGTTGCTGCAGTGTTTCCATCCTTACATCTATTATTAACCAATCAACATATTGCAGTTATTGTGGTGGGCAGCTCAAGCCAATACCAGCTTGATATTTATTAACAGAATAACCACTTGAGATGTAACATCCTATTTGCGAGGAGATCCTACAACAAGCATCTCTATGCCAGAAAAAATATCTTCCGTTATAACCTGGACATGTTCACCAATCTGTCACAGGGCAACACGCACAGGCTGACGGTCACATATACACATATAAACTTAGTTACTTTAGAAACAAAGAGCCATTTCATATGCATGCCTTTGGACTGTGGTGGGAATACAGAGTTCTATGAGAGAACTCACACATGCACATGAAGAACATGCAAACTCCAACCGGAAGGCTGTCGAATTAACCTGCGGATATTTTGATTCTGATGCTTACTACAGCTTTGTTTGGCAGAGGGAATGTCTTCTGCAGCATCTCACAATCCAACTTATAAAAGTTTTATATAGTAATCAAAAATCCACTATACAAAATATTTCAAGGTCTCTGTCTTAAAGGACTAAAGAAATAAGAAAATATTTAGAAAGTTGGAAGATATGGGAATGTTAGCTTTTGTTTTTTGTAAAGCACAGTTAAATGAAGTAATATTGAAATGGTTATGGATTAATTTTCTGTGGACAAAACTAACTTAATTCGCCATACTCTGGTCAGAGTTGTTGTTTTGATTTCTAAGTATATGACAACTCATCATTTTCAGAAGGGACATTGTTGCTGTTGTTATTGATCACTAATGAACTGACTGCTGCCACATTATTTTCAGCTTTATTGTTTTCATTTTGCGACAGGTTTCAGAGGACTGTTGTTGACCTGACTCTGCCGTGGCGGTTTGCCAACCTGCCCAACAATGCTAAACTGGAAATGGTTACGAGTACAAGGAAGCAAGCCGAAGCCCAGGTTAGTTAAAAAGAAAGTGCAATTGTGTTTGTATTTGTGAGGAAGAGAAATTGGCTGACGGTGAGAGAGGATGGGAAAATAATCGCGGCAGCGAAATAGTTTAAAATGGCAAAGGGCTACATATCAAGTACAGATGTCTTGTGTCAATGTCATCTACAGAATCATGTCAAAATTGAAAGGTTGTTGCATAGATTTAGTTCTCTCACAATAGGAAGATATTTGTTCACGTTTGTATTTAATAGGATTTCTGTATGTATGCTGTCTTATCATTCTGCAGATTTGGGGACAGTTTACATTTTCTGGTTAAAAATCCAGAGCAGAGCGATCATAGTGGTCTTTATTTATACTGAAAAGTATGAAAAAAGTATTTTTGCTGTGCTACACAAGACGTTTTAAGGCCTCTCTAAAAGTGTTTGTATGACTATTAAACATCTGTTATTAAATTACAAGTCATTTATAAAATATATTAGACACAATGAAAGTTTTTTTTTATACACTGTGAAACATTTTACAGTTTTCTAGTTTTTGCAATGAATTATTCGGAAATGTCATGAACAGACAAACACGATGTGCTACACCAACAGTTACAATGCTTCATGTTGCTATTGAAAATATTTAAGCATTCTCAGTGCTTGTGGAAACACGGAGAACTTGAGCTTGGACTTTTCTTTAATGATTTAAGCCGTTTTGGTGTCAGTCATTGAAACTGTGATAACATTTCAATCATTGTGCACTGCAGCGTGATTGTCCCTGTTGGATTGAGTCCGTGTTTGGCTGCTGAGCCTTTCTGTGTGGTTTGTTCTCTATATGCATGTGTTCGTTTTCTTGCATTTCTTCTCTTCTTTCCTCAGTCCAGGAGGAGGCCTTTGTGGTTAAATAGTGACACTGAATTGCCAAAAGATGTGAATGTGTGTGATTGTCTGTCTGTGTTTGCCCCATGATGAACCTGTGCGGAGTGAATCCTGCCTTCATTCAGAGAAGATAGAGGGATGAGCTGTGAGAATCAAATAACTGTTACCAGGAAAGAGCATGTTTAACATGAACAGTAAAATGTGTTTGAGGAATCGCAGAAACAAACGTTTAACTGGTATCAAAAGCTGTTGCCACAGTGATGATGGAAGTCACGTTAAAGTGATGTTGTGCTCGGACTCATTTTTACGATGTGGTGCACATTGGAGAGAGAGTTTAATGCTGAGCTATCATAGTCACAGCATTCACAGGAGACCCGCTGCCGTCTTTATTTAGAATTATGTTCTGACCTGTAATTTAACCAGGAGAGGTGGAACAGCTTGCACAAGTAAAAAAATAAAATAAAAAAATTGCAGTTAGCATCCCAGCACTGACTTCTCGTCCCTCCTGGGCTCAGTTCTCATAATTTCCGCACATGCAGCCTTTAGAAGTCGTAGCTGTGCGCCATGTATGTCCACCAGCTTCTCTTACCGCCAACTTATAAACCCATGTTGTTGGAAAAATTCCTTCACGGGTGAGCAGCTCACGTCACTTTCTCATTTATCAAACTATGAAGCGATCCCTCATGCCCTGCATTAAAACGCCCTGATGGTGCGGACTCCAAATTCCCAAACCATTACAAGAAAACCTTCCACACCTGCATAGCCAACCAGAAGAAATATGGAGTCAGGTGGCTCTCATAAAGAGTGAACGCACACAGGTGGATCCTTCACTAACCTGCAGAGGAAAACCTTTTCTTTTACCCATCAGGAGGTTTACTTCATCTCAAGAGCTTCTGTCAATCATTAAATCACAAGTACATCTCAAAAAGTTATAATATAAGTGAATGTTATGAATGGTTTTCTTAGTTTGTTATACATATGAACAAAACATAAAAACTCAAAGCTTTCAGGCATCTGGAAACAGATGAGATCTTGTTGCATGATATGAAATATTCATAAATTATGTTCAAAAGATTTTTTTTTTTTTTAATCTATACAAACTACTTCATTATTCCCGTATACTTTATTAACCAAATTGTGATGCATAGTTCACATTTTGTTCTATTCTTTGTTATGATTAATCGGTCTGTGATCACTTATGTTACAATGTATACATACATTTGTGATGAATAATTTTGCGCAATAAAGTTGTATAGGTAGAACTTGTATTTATCTATTCTAAATTTATAATGTACTATTTCATATTTTTGTAGGTTTTTTATTATTAATTATTTTATGAAAATTTTTATAAACTCCACAAAGGAAATAGGTCTTATTTATGACTTTTTTGTGTCGTCCTGATTAATATACATTTGTCTCTTTTATCTTGTATGCACATGCAGAAAATCCAAATAAATTCATTCATAACATAAAAAAAAAAAAAAAATACCATAAATATTTCAGTTTATGTGTATAAGTTTGACATTTTGAATGAAATGATGGTCGACATGAAACCTTCCATTGTGTTGTTTGTGTGTTTGAGGTGCGCCTTTAGCTGATTGAGCGTGTGAATATGACATGTGCATCAGGACTGAACATTTTAATCACAATAACCGTGGAACTGTGACTGATTTCATAAACTATAACCACAATTACAGTCTAAACTCATGTCTCTTAACCAGAAATACTGTTTGTCATCAACCAAATGGAGCAACTTTTGAGAGTAAAAACAAAGGATGTTTGTATGTAGTAATGGAAAGTGTATTTTGGAAAATCGGCTTTCAGCACTTGGGGGTTTGGTGCCTTGCTCAGCGGCCTACAGTGGTGACCTGTCAGCGGGGGGATTTGAACCAACAAACTCCCACTCAAGAGCTCGTTTCCCTAAAGGATTACACCAATAATCAAAAGCATTACAGCACATTTCAGAGAAACGCCGCGGGTTTTATTACAGGTTCGATTTGTAAGGGTTATTTTATGATCGTGTTAAAACTCTTTTGAACCTTTACACTTCATGTTAATTTGACCACATTAAGATGATTCTAATAAATGCCCAAACCCGTAGTAATTTCAGCCATAATAGTCATGGTATGAACATGTTGATATGATTAAGTGTTTACACTGCTGCACTAGGCAGCCAATCACAGCACGGAGAGACGCCGGCTTGTTATCCAGTACCATAATAAACCTATCGTGATGCTGATTATCAAAACCTGTTTCGTCAGACGGTGTGTTTTTATTTTAATGCATCTTTGGTGTGTTTTTAATGATTCAATCAGTTATTCACGTCAGGTGGGGGGGGGTGTACCTGGAAATACCTGAATTCTCGGCGTGTGCTCTCTCTTTGATTTCCATCCAATAAAAGTCTTTTGTTGTAGCTGAGCTGTAGTTTCCTATGACTTCATGGCATCATAATCTAAGCTGTAAAATCTCGGCTGGGTTTGATCTGCTGTTTTTGTCCATTTGATGGATGGTTGACTGTTGCTGCCTCGCAGATTTTCCCGCAGCACAAAAACACTTTCGCACACCGGTCTGGCCGGTGTGCGAAAGTGTGACGTGTTTGTCTGTTGACAGCCAAGGCCGTCGTTTCATCTCTCCCGGTGTGCCCGAGTGTGGCGTGTTTTCTGTGCCGGACAACACTGTTGCGGAGTAAACACAAGCAACTCACTGAGTGACTCGGGCTCACATTTATGTCTGGTGTTGCTGGTTTTCAAGCCAAGTTTGACCCACATGTGCAGCTTAATCAGGTTTGATTATCAAAGAATTTTCTTTGTGCAAAATAGCTGAAGACTGAAGAGCCCATAGCTCACACACACCCACCCAGGGAGACTTGGAATCAAAATATTGTCAGATTCTCTTTCTATTGTCTCAAGAGTCTAACCACATGAAATGTCTGAAGTTAAAGATGTTATGGGTCGACTTATTTCAAGCTTCTGTTGTGCTTAAAGGGAGCTTCATGGTAATTGGTTTAAAGAGAAAAACTGAACGGACCCTTCAAAGTGTTGCGACAGTCTGTTCAGTGTTAACGGAATGCTTTCCAGCTGGTTTATATTAAAAAAAAAAAAAGGCATTTCTTGATCAAATTTAGCTGTTGTCTCTTGTTGCATTCTAAGTTCACATATTAAATAAATAAACTAAAATCTGAGTAAGCTTCTGAGAGGACACCAAGGACCTGCAGTTTATTCCTGCAGTATGTTTGTTGACGTGTGAAGACTGTTTGTGGTCTGTAATGTCCATTTGCACTCAGCTTGCCTCCTCTTGCGGTTCCATCAGGTGCGGATTGCTCTGCAGAGGGAGGACGGCTCCCGGCTCCAGGCTTCCTTCTCCTCTGGACAGAGTCTGTGGGAGCTGCTCACACATTTCCCAGAGCTCAGGTGTGTGTATTATAGAGAGTCAGCTAAAGATACTTTAGTGTAACGCTAAGGAAACGACTCCGCCTACAGGTGATTTCCAGTCATGGAATTAAACACAAACATACATAAAATGTCTTTTTTTTTTCTCCGTGACTTTTCCAGGACTGAGTTCATAGTTCATCTCAGAGATAAATGTGAGTTTATGTTTAGAGCTGAGGTGTTTACTTCTTTCCTGTAATCTGCATTAATATATCAGAAAATCTTCCAGCAGTCTGCTGCGTTTATGTAAAGCTTCTGTTTGGGCTGAATTCATTTTGTAGTTCAAATTATTTGCAGGCTCATGTCTGAATACAAGCTGAAAATGTTTGGTGCAGCTGGTAATACGTTAAAATGTTGATTTCCAAAGGCTTTGTCTTTTAAGCAACAAACCACCTGTAAATGTGTTTTTTTTTTCTCTTGTCTGTTCCTGATCTCATCAATGAAGCACAAGCGTGTGGTCAAAACAGCTCCTCCGGATTACAACTATTTAAAAAAAACACAAAAACAACCAAATCCGTTTGTGTCACTCAGTCAGTATCTATTTTATTCAGATCTAAAGTTGCAGTATATTGGAGTTTATAGTAGCTGGAATTAAGTTTTATTTATCCTGATCTGGGTGATTCAGTTCAGCAGTCTACCCATCTTAGCCCAGAAAAATGAATAAATAAATAAATATGTAAAGATTAAAAACTACTACATGTTACAGTGTGGAAAAGAGACATAATTAAAATGCAAACATGTGGGAGCAAAACACTTAATCTGTCCCCTGAAAAGTTCCAAAGATTTAGCAGTCTGATGGCTGAATGAAGAAAGGTCCTAATGGAGTGTTTGTCCTCATTGGTGGCACAAAAAAAAAAAAAGAAAGATATATTCAGGAAAAAGGTGGTCTCATTGGTAAACTATTCCTCAGGTTTCTTGGACCAGAGCTTAACAACAGAGTTGAGATGTTTCCTCGTCTTTTACAGAAAGATCTCCGAGGCCTCCTGTCCAACATACAGGCAGGAGGACAAAAGGCCGTCTCAAGTGTGCTGCCCCAAATTTTTCATAATTATTTAAATCCATCTATACTTCCATGAAAACCTTGGGGTTTTTTTTCTGGACTGTGAGGAAATCAGATTAAACACATACTCCACAAAGAAACGCTCCTAAGCCTGGAATGGAACTATAGATTCCTCGCTGTGAGGTGGGAAACTAAATCAAAATATATTTATAAAAAAATGCTTCATAAGGATATTTAAAATGACTTCTTTTCATACATTTTTTTTTACTTGATACAAACACAGTCTAGGATAAAATTCCTTCTTTTTCTTCTCCTCTGAAGTTAGTTTTCTCTCACACACTCATTCAAACACACACGTCCAGCCAGCTGTTGCTCAGTAGTTCCAGCTGTGCGGTCCCAGGTGCTCCGGTCTCCGTCCAGCCCTCATCTCATCTCTATTAACTGACATCACTCCGTATCCTGATCCCTTCCCAGGGAAGTTACGCGTCCATGAAATGAACATTAGCTCCACAACCACGTTTAAACACTCGGGGAATGTTGTGAAAGCGAAGGGGAAGGCTTTGATTTTCAGGATTGGGGAGAACAATAGTAAAACATTTATGGTTCAATTAGGTTCCACTCAGGATTGTGCACACATGGTCTGCACATGCAGACCGTGCGCCACTGCATCGCACGAGTTTCGTGTGAAGTCACAGAGACGACTCCCCTCAAGAATGTAAAGGAAGCCGCTTTGGTTTTGTGTCGCCATTAAAGCAAATCAAAACTGCTCGTAATAACGGTGTCACTTCTTCCCCCTCGGTGTCGTCTCCTTTCTCTAGTGGATCGCTGCTGTCAGAGTCGGGATCCACTCCTGTGTGTGTTTACATGAGAGACGAGGTATGTGGCGTCCACGTAACGTTCCCGTCCCGCGCACATGAAAGTGAGTTTTATGGTAACAGCTGTTCGTGTGTGTGTGTGTGTGTGTGTGTAGGTGGTTGGAGAAGCAGCACTGAAGAAGGCCACGCTGAAGTCTCTGGGTCTCACCGGAGGAAGTGCCATCGTCAGGTATTCTGCTTGTTTTCAAGCTTTCATGTGTTTTATGTTTTATGTTGTATTTCCAAGAAGTTTGAAGTTTGAGAAGTTTGAAATCACTCCAGCTTTACCCCTGGTTGTTATTCTAGTGTCGGACAATCACACAAATTGTTGGCATGTGTTTAGATCTAATGTTCAATGGACCAGCGTCCTCTGAGAGTCAACTCCTCTTATTTTAGGAGCCCTTGAAACATTTACGTTACGAAGGTCAGAGGTGGCACATGGCAACAGATTTTCTACTTTTTTTCTTTTCTTTACTTAAGTATATGTTGCATAACTTTTTTATTTTACTCCCTACATTTTAACACAATATCACCGACAGTCACAGTTATTTACAACGAAGCCGCAGAATTTGATGGATTGATGAGCGCTCATTACAACAGTGGTATGTTGATCACCGTAACTTCTTGTTTCCGTCTCAAAGATCTCACTGAGTCATGAAATAAAGGTTTTAATCGGAGTCCAGTCATGTCTTTATTATTTTTTTCATTTTTAAAAAAAAAGAAAGAAGTTTTCCAAACTACCACCTCTAAAAATAAGATAAAGAGGCCTTAATGTTTACATGAAGTTAAAGATTTTTGCATTTGTATTTGAGTACATTTCATAATTAATTTTTTTTTACTTTCAAGAAGTGAAATTACATGTTTCCCGCACTATGGAGTGCACCTGAATATACATCACACTCTCAAAATAAAAAAAAATTAAAAGTTCATATATAAGCTGCACTGGACTCTAAGTGTTGAGCTGTTGATTTCTGTTGCCTCAGGTGTGATTGAAAAAGGAATCTCATCATAGCGTTGTTAAAAAAATTGCTACAATTTTCTGTGATATTAGAAATGATTATTTCACAAATAGCTGATGCAGATACACCTGCTTGGGATTTCTCCAGGCTGGACATTGATTCTTGAAAGTTTAAACTCACAAAGTTATTTTCTTTGTTTGTACTTAAGGTTTTTACTGAAAAAAGATAAATTGCCAGGAGAAGAAGATGCATCCGAAACAACCGCTATCCAAACTACACCTGTTGCCAAGGAAACCGTGCCCAGCCCGCCACCTCAGCCCGATCCCACCCCGTCGCTTCCAGAGACCTCGCCAACAGCGGTGCCAAACACAGATCCAAGCCCCGACGTGCCGATGGAAACAGCCGCACTGACTCCCGTCACGCCTACAAGCACACATCCGGTTCAGCAGGGAGACGCTTCAAAGTCCCAGCATGCAGTTCGGCAAAAAGCCCTTCAAGTAGAAAGTCCACCACCAGTGGAGGACGGAGAGGAGGCGGGGCCGTCGGGACTCAACTCGCACCCTTCCTCCTCCTCCGCTGCCCCCGCCGCTCCTTTCATTCCTTTTTCTGGAGGTGGTCAGCGCCTCGGGGGCCCGGCTGGACACTCTGCGTCTTCCTCATCATCATCCTCACTCTCGGCCCTGCCTGCTGTGGTCGACTCGCCCAAAGCCAAGAAAGCCAAATCCAGCCACGGTTCAAGCTCCAAGGTGACCCGTGTAAATATCCACATATTTTAAAGTGATTGAACAGGAAACGCTCAGGTTTCATCAAACTGAAGACTCATTTCCATTTTCTGAGTGATGTTGAGACTTTTTGTCTGTGTTTGCTTTGACTTCGTTAACAGAGAACATGTGAGCCACAAAACTTCTTCTATACGGATGTTGTGCTGAGATGAGTTTTCCATCAGTTCGCTTCCAGAGTCGAGAATAACTTTCAACCTCAAACTGCCAAAGCATAGAAGTTTAAAAACAGACTTCAAAGTTGACGCGTCATAATCTGAAACATCTTTTGAAGTGGAGCTGCGTAGCGTTGCTCCTTTAAATAATGAAGCTGATTTCACCTTGTTACTGAAGTCATCTGTGCTGTTAGGAAGCTGAGGAGAATTGAAGGAAAGACTACTTCTATATTGAAATAATTTGGATCTGTAGAAGCAGGATGAAGACGGACGTTAAGATTTGTATTTGAAAAAAATGATTCAATATGAAGAAAATGAACAAAAAATCACTGCTGCAGTCAGGAAAAAAAATACTTGCCACGACCTTCCAATATGGTACCACATTAACTCAACAAGTTTGAATCAGAATAATTGACAATAGTTTAAAAAAAAAATACTGTGGTTGTTTTTTTTTTCAATTATTAAATTGTATATAAGATTAAATTATAATTGTAAATGCCAGAGATGCCTAAAAAAAACACACACATTTATTTGGGCTTATTGATCCTGTTTTCTCCTCGTCATTTAGAAAAAACAGCTGAACTCTCAAAGGATGCGCTTGTCGTTTTATGCCAAATGTCTTTAGCTCCTTTTTTAAAAACTTATCTGGTTAATTAGGTAAAATATACGCCCACCCCAGAAAATCTAAATGAAACAACAAAATGAATAAAGTTTTTGTAAGTGTCAAAAATACACCACTTACTAAATTCATTTTCACCACTTCATCTGTCTCATAGAGCATCAAACTATTGCGCAGACACTCCAAAAAAACCACACACACACTCACACACCATTGATGGCGGCTGCTTTGCCAGGTTCTCGACCTCCTTCGGGAGTAAATTTGCAGTTTGGTGTTTTGCTGAAGGACACTTTGACACATGGACGGGGCGAGATGTTGGATCCAAATCATAATAATTGGAGGACTAAGACACAATCTCCCGGCGGTAGGAGGGAACGCTTCAGCGACAAACACAAGAGTCTCACAGTGAAAAGGACGCACGTCAAAAACACAAAAACACTCCCTTGTACCAAAAACAAACAAATTGTTTACAGTTTCACATTATGAGTAATTTTTTTTTTTTTTTTTTTTGCCTTTTCTGTACAAGTTCCTCTCCATAAGTGAGACTAGATTTAGCTTGAGATATATCCCTGATTGGGGTTTTTTAACTAGACTTGTGTTATTTTCTCTGTTCAGTGTAAAACCAGTTCCAGTGGACAGGGTGAGCTTCTGGATCGGGAGGAGCAATTCTTGGAGGTAAAAATGTTTGCTTCTGCACAGATTTCTCTGCCTTTTGCCAACTTTATTTCAGTGTGTCTGTCTCCCTTCTCATTTCGATACCGAGTTCAAAAAATGCGTGAGCCCAAAAGGCTGCTTTCAGCTGACTCTCTGTCTGCAGCCGGTGGAGCGGGAGGCTATGATCTACCACCTGGACTCCATGTCGCGTGGCTCCGAGGACCACGCCGATCTGCCCGACGAGTTCTTTGAAGTGACGGTGGACGACATCAGGAAGCGTTTCGCTCAGCTGAAAAGCGAGAGGTGAGGAGGAGGTGAAAAGATCGCTCCGGTGGCTCGGCGTAGACGACTGTGTGTGCGTGATATTTAGTACAAATACCTCGTTGCTGCAGAAACGCGTCTGGGTCAGATGTTTTCTCGTCGTGTTTGAAACTGATAATTAGTCATAATTTGGCAGCAGGTCCCGCCGGTGCTTTGAAGACATATGACCCTTAATTGCAGAAATACCACGGCGGTGAAGAGGCCACAGGCAGGCCGGACGCCACGGCGGGCATCACTGTATGCGTTTTTGAAGTTTTTATTTATTTATGAGCGCTTCTTTAAAACAGATGCACGCGAGTTCCTTCTTTGCTCTCTGGATGTGGCTGCGGCCGACTGCAGCTGTTGAGACATTTGTGTGTGTTTGCAAACATGTTCTCGTTTATGAGACACCACGCACACTACAAAAGCTTCTAAATACGGTATGCTGGCAGCAATCAGTGACTCCGCGTTGCGTAGACGTTTATCTTTCAGCCAGCGACCGAACGCCATCAGGACGAGGCCTCGCCGCGCACGTCCTTTAATCTGGGCACTTTGTTGGCTTCGCTGGCTGCCTCATGGCTTCACTGCTACCATGTCAATGACTGCAATTACCAAGGGTGGAATTAAGCCAACCACAGCAATTTGTCTGCGCTTCTGACACACACACACACACACACACACACTCGCATGCACGACCACACACGAGCGAGGGCAGCGGATGAAACGATATGACTTTCACTTTTTCTCCCAACATCTTCATCAGCCGCACAATGTGCTTTTTATTTCACTTGAAGTTTCTCTTTCTGTCTTTCTTGTTTCTGCAGGAAGTTATTGGAGGAGGCCCCGCTAATGACTAAATCTCTACGAGAAGCACAGATGAAGGAGAAGATGGATCGATATCCCAAAGTGAGTAGAGACCAACTAACACACCTGCTTGTGTTTAAAAAAAATAATTACATATGGGTTTAAAATGTCTAGGATGTGTTGCTGCTGTGCTTCTCCAGGTGGTCCTGAGGGTCCAGTTTCCAGACAGGCACGTTCTGCAGGGCTTCTTCAGACCCTTGGAGACAGGTATGTGTGTTTTGTGAGCATGTGCGCCGCTTCGGGAGTGTGCATTTCAGCTGGCTAGCCACAGGTATGGCTGCAATGCAATGAGGCTCTGGCGGCTTCCCTCACCACACTCATGAGAGCAGAGAGACTGGAGTCTGTAATTCCGGGGATTAGATGCACCTCGGCTCCGCAGCAACACCACAGCCAGAACAACAACAAATCGGAGGGAAATTCCTTGTGACAAATGAATTACAGTTGTGGGTGTGGATTGATCACCATGTTCATGCCTCAGCTGGTGTTTTCTCTGTGTGTGTGTGTGTGTGTGTGTGTGTGTGTGTGTGTGTGTGTGTGTGTTAGAGAGAGAAGGATAAATTGTGTGTGTTTGAGAAAGATAGTGTGTGTGTGTTGCAATATAACCTTCCTAAATCAAATAAGTTACAGCTGT
>OMNM01000236.1:0-24790 GCA_900302745.1 Parablennius parvicornis
GTAAAATGCCCTTATTGAGTTTATGAATCAATACAAAACTGTACAAAACGTACCTAAGCATTTGACACTCCCCACAGCGTAGGCAGATGCAGCTCTGGGCTTGTTTGTGACAAGAGCCAACTCTCCGAAATACTGGCCTCGAGTGCATGTGGCGATATCCACCTCCTCTTCCTCCTGGTCTTTTTTTGTCTGGTGTTGAAGAAATACAAACTGTTGGATACCAGGAAGCAGCCAAAATGTTCTACTTGCGCTAATTTTTGATAGTGTGTTGTTTACGTGTGTGTGCATTACCCGGCTTCTCTTCATGGTGATTCTAACTTGGCCAGACTCAACAATGTAGAAGCTATCTGCTAAATCCCCCTAGAATAACAATGATAAAGTCACTATAAATGAATGCAGTGACACATGACTCATAGTTCATACATGTGGAGGAGAGAAATGAAAAGAGCAATCAAAAACCAGATCCAAAAGTGAGATCCATTACCTGAGCAATAATCTGCTGTGAGTCCTTGTACACCTTGGTGGATAGAACGTCTACTACTTTCATTCTCTCTGACAGCTGTGAGTGAAAGGACATTTAATCAATAATGATTTCACTCAAAAGTGAAATAATTACTCAAAAGACTTTCTTAACAATGGAAACCAAGAAGAATCTTTACCTCTAAAGATGTAAGCAGCGGTAGTGTTTCGATGAATGCCTCATACAGCTTTCTTTTCTTGGCATTATTCTTCACAATGATTCTTCTGAATGTCAGACGATCCTAAAACACAGATGTAAAGAAATACTTTAGAATCATTTGTAATAACACCGTGATCCCTCTATTAATGGATTTATTCTATTTATGCATGTTTTTTGGCATGTTTTATACAGATCCGCCACATCTCTGTTACTACGGGTTTGTGAAATGAACAACATTGACTGTCACTTTATTAGGTAAGATTTAGTGGGTGGGGCATATTGGGCAGCAAGCTCACATTGTGTCCTGATACATAAAGCTGATATATAATACACTCAGGAAAAAATCAGTAAGGATTTAAGTAAATTTAAAATGTTGAAATTGTGTTAGCTAGACGACTTGGTCACAGCATCATTAAAACTGCAGCTCCTGTAATCTTCTGTATCAATCAAAAATGGCCCAAAGAAAGAAAAGCAGTGACCAAGCGACAGGATCATGAGTGATTAGCTGATCTCATTGAGGCAAAAAAGAGCAAGAGCTTGGAACATGTGGTCTGAGACAAGAAACGAGCTACTGCAGCTCAAACTGCTGCAGACGTTATTACTGGTGTTGATGCACAGTCTCTCAGTTTGTTGCATAGGAGGAATTTACTGTAAATACACATAAGTTGTCATTGTGTTTTGGCTAATCAGTGTTTGTCTAAAGCTGGAGTGTCGAACACATCAAATGGGCCAAATCAGTAAAATTACAGCATAATGATCAAGAAAGACAACTTATTACAAAGATGTACATTATGAAACATTTCTGCATAAAAAAAATTACATCCAATTTAATGTCTTTTCAATCCTGGACAGTTACATTATTGAGGAAGTGTGTATACAAATTAAACATTTTCTCGTCTAAGGCAGCATGATGTCTGCAGTTTTCAGCATCGCCTTGGCTTTCATAATAATTTCATTTTGCTACTTTGAATGCAGCTGTTTGACACTTGCTGAATAAATTAGCTGTCTGGCTGGATTTGGCTCTCTGGTGGGCCGGTTTTGGCCTACAGGCGTTTGGCACTATTTTGTTGACAATAAACCTGAAAACATAAAGATAACAGAGTAAGATGATAGGAGTATATTATTCATTGTGTTGTTGTTGAAATTAATTAGATTGTTTTGTGTTTCACATAAAAAGTATGCTGAAATCTTGTGCACAATTGACATTTTCCTTTCGTGGACAGAAGAACCATAATTCTAGTCTGGTTCTAGAATTACTGATAAAGAGAATGGAAATCCTAAGCTAGACAGAATCCAGAGAGATTGCAAAGTCTGACAACAACATAGATTCCCCAACATTTCAAAACTGCTTTGTGTATTATAAGAACAAGTACCCAACAACACTGATGCAGAACCAGCTCCCAGTGCCAAAATGTAAAAAGTGTTCCGGAAGTGTGTCATTTTAAAATTATGTGGAGTCTAAACACAGATAATGGGCAGACAACAAGTCAGATGGCAATTATAGTCCAACATCTCTTACTGCTGGAAACAAAGTATGCGCCAGCAGAGGGCGCACTCGAGTGTGAACGTGGCTCTATCTTCATGCTTTTCTCGAGTCAGGCCCAGGTTTCTGACTCACACAACTTTAAGCTCTATTACTGTATTTGGGCTAACACAAAGCTAAATATGTACTAATCTAATCCCAAATCAGTCTCTTATTAAAGCTCCTTCTATACTACACTTTAAGGCAGCCCTCTCCATCCTCTGCCAGCTTGGTTGAAAAGGACTTCCTGCATGTTTGCAAGCTTAAGCACATGCTACACATTGCTCAGGTCAGCAGGGGATACAACACCAACCTGAACTGTCTGCTCAGCGATGACATAATGTAAGCTGCCACCCACACTTTAAGGACACGACCCTCTATGAGTCATTGATAAACAAACTGCTTCATACAACAAAGTCTGCAAGCACCTGAATATTCACCACAGCTGACCACAATTACAAATCAGTTTAACTCTGTTTAAGCACAATGCCATTCAACTAAAACCTTCTGAAAACATTAAGCTCCCAGTGCAGTTCCTACTGAACCAGAACGCATTTCAGCTTAATCTGAACACCCTGAATATGCCACAACCATATTTAAGGCTTATAATCACACTTTATCATAATCACTTTAAAAATGTAATAGCTTTCTGTAAACAATGAATATGTAACACCATGTCCATTAGTGACGCACTTTTAATTTTTGTTGCCTCCACTCGGTTTAGAACATAATGATGTCTCAGTTGGATAACACAGTCTCTTGCTATGATACCAGGTAGCAGCACTGCCGCAGACAGCCTGCATGTTTATTTAAATCACGACAACTGCCAGCACAGCGTGTCATAAAAACCTGAGCGAGAAGCCAACTGTGCAGTTGCTCACGGATCTAATGGTTTACTCACTAGGCACCAAAGGGCTCCAGGCGAGGTGGCAATAATGGTGGCTGCCCTGGGGGTGTTGTACATCAACGCCAGCTCTCCAAAGCTGCCTTTGTTGTCATAGCAGCCTACTAGTTTCTCCGCACCGTCCACCTTCACAAAAATGTTAAATGTCCCACTGAAGAAAAGAACAGCAGAAAGATAAACAGTGAGAGCAAATATATAGATGAAGCAGCCACATATTACCATTTCCTACATCTTTTAACCTTATCCATCTTGAGCAGAGGGATTATTACGCTAATATTGATTGAATAATAAAATAATGACTAAATAATGTTGGCAGTGATTCTAAAAATGACCTTTCAATCACGTAAAAGTTGTCTCCGTCGTCATCTTGATCAATGATGTGTTCTCCCTCTGTGAAAAACTTCTCAAACATGGCATCCAGCACCTGCGACATCTCCTCCTGTGATGTTGAGAAATGTCAGTTAAGGATTTGGAACAATATTTCATTGTGTGTTGTGATTTTCCCACTTAAAAAATATCTTTATAAACCAGGCGTAGTGCACTAAATATGCAGCAGGAAGCTGCTGGGCCTCAGGCCATGCTCTCCTTTGTGTGATTTAAGAGATGGCAGAACATAACCCAGAGCAATGCTTGAGAATAATCCGCTTACCGGATCCAAATTCTTGAAAAGAAGAATGTCCCTGCACGCTTCCTGTAGTCTCTGTCTCTGCTCATCGGTTTTTGGGTAGGTGACCTGCGAGTGAAAACATCCTCTTGTTAGGTGGATGGGTACACAGAAAAATAAATCATATGTTGATCATTGCTCAGATGCAGTACAATAATTCATACTGTGTGTGAAAATCAACTACATGAGATCCAGCATACCCTTGGCTCTTTATCCTCATCATCTTCATCAGGATTGAACGCTTCAGCACACACTATAAGACAGAGATAATAAAAAATAAACAAAATACAAACTTCCTTCTTGGATATGAAGCAATATATGATACTTTTTTGCTGCATTGTATTCATGTCAGACCACTTGCTTGTCGGAATTTGTTTTAACAGGTTTTAGCATGGTGAACAAAATAATTTTTGAAGATGTACTTGAGTGGAACTATTTCATAGAGACAGTAAAGAGTCTGAGTAAATATACAAGAGAGTCGGTGAGAGACATCCAGCTCATTGTTCTGCCAGCCATAAATGTAATCAGAATCACTAATCAGAGATTTTGCACATAACGCTGTATGTGACCCAACCATATGGCCATCAGGTCACTGCAGTTTCAGTCAATTTTGATATTTCTTCAAAACTATTGTCATCATGTATTACATACAAGATTTAGAAGTAACAAAATGACATACAGGGCTTCTATAAAGAAACGCAACACTGATAAAAAAAAACAAAAACAAAACAAAAAAAAAACAAATAAAGAGACAGATAAAATGCAACGACAGAGATTTATTATGAAGGAATAGAAAAATATTCTTTATAAAAGTATGTGAACAGAATACAAAACAACTCAACAGCAAAATGAAGGAAAACACTGTCAATACTACAACCTGTTTTTAGGTGGTGACGTACCTGCAAGTTGTTCTTATTGAAGGTATTTACTTGCCGTGTTCATTGAAAAATTCAATTAATTAAATGTTGTGGTGACTAGCTGTAATGATTAGTAGGAAAAAAAATACCATTTTAACACTTATGAGCTGTTTTTCTGGCTTATAAGGTGTGATGATACACAAAAACACACTTTGAATGTAAACAAGAAATTTCAGGCAGCATTTGGGCTTTTTGAAAGACATTGTTGGTCAATTTACGATCTTTTAGAACTAAAATACAACATCAAAAATCAAGAAAATCATAAATAGATGCAATAATAAGTACATTTTCAGCCCTCAATACTGTTCAGAAATTTACCTTGGAGAAAGAAATTACTGTCATTTCATGCAGCATATGTTGAGTTAGCAGGTTAAGAGAGGTCAATATAGAAAATAACCATATTTCTTTTCTGTATTTTCACCAAAAAAAGAGGGATCAGGGACAAACTTAAACTTGTTTGTTTACTTTCTTCCAGTGTAGCATACTCTCTGCCACAAGTCCACTTCTGATTTAAAGTGGAATATGGTATTATGACCAGGGATTATATTTCAAAGTACTACTGAACCCGCCTACCTTCACAATGGTCTTATACCAAGTTTGAGTAAAAACAATTTCAGAAGCACTAATAAATCAATACCATCACAACTGTAAGACATTAACACAGCACAGATGGAAAAATAGTTTTCTGATAGTGGAGTCAACGGGAGGGAGCCTCAGTATTTGTTTCCAACACTGACAAGCAAGAGTTTTTTTCTTTTAACACTACAGGCTTTGAGATGGCATGAAATGGTAACTCACCTGATGCTCTTCTGATATATCTGTTTATCACTGGTGCTGGAACACATAACAAAAAAAAGACAACTATGTTGAAAAGTCATAGCATAGTGAATCTATCCGACAGCTATTCAGCCACGATGACGTTACAGTGTTTCTGCATCTGCATTACATACAGAGAGAGTTGCTTGAGGATATTCATTTAGGTAAACCCTGAAAAAGGACAGCTGCTTTGAATGGGGTCTGGGTCTTTCAGTAAAATTTAAATGAGAAGGAAATTTAAATGAAAAACAAATAGCAGACAGAGCCAAGCTCATTCACAATAGCTCTGTATGAAATACACATTAGATGGGAGGTCTAATCCTTTAACAGCTTGCCAGCCTGTGAGGGCCAGAGAAGCTCACAGTGGGAAAAAATTGTCATTAATAAACTGGAGATGTGACCTACAAGACGACACTGGTTAGTTTGACAGCTGAATAGGGTGTCCTTATGTAACGATTGCAGCCAGCCTTGCAGACCCCACTATTCATTGGGATGCTGTGTCAGAGCTCTGCTGCTGCTACTTGCTGCATGCACCTCGATGCAATCCTGCACCGACCACCGACCTGTCACTGTCATACTGCGTATGCATCACTTATCATAGTAAAGATCCTCAGACAGTACATGAAATATACTTGTGTTATTTTTGCTAATCGGTGTATCAATAGGCCCTATAGGCCCGCACCTGGAACAGGGAAATATTCAGATGGCACAGATGTGCAGGGTTTAGTGGGGAAGCAAGCGGGCCTTTAAACGCCACCCTCATCACAAAGGCAAGAGGATGAGGAGCAGGATCGTTCATGGACTATTCAGCCTCAGTGACCATATATGGCGAATGACAGAGCCGCGCGCGGTGGATGCAAGAAGGTGGCGAGCATCACTGCGCGCGACGTGTTCCTCATCCTCTGCCTCACACCAGCAGCAGTGCAGCAGAAAAATAAACCCCATCCACACACACACACACACACACACACACACACACACACACACACACACACACACACACACGCGCGCACGCACACACACACGCACACACACACCACACACACACACACAATCACACATGCACACACAAACACTCACACGTGCACACACACACACTCACACACACTAAAGGACAGCTTCACACACACACACACACACACACACACACACACACACACACACACACACACACACACACACACACACACACACAAACACGCGCGCGCACGCACACACACGCACGCACACACACGCCATCTGTCTGACATGCATCCAGTCCGTCAGCCCACCTATGAATTCCTCGTCATCGTCGTCGTCCTCCTCTCCGTTTTCCGAGTCGATCTGCATGGCTTCGTCAATGAAATTGACCGCTTTTCCAGGTCTCGGGGCCGAATTCTGCTCATGGCCAAATGAGGCCTCTTTGGTCTCGCTGTCCTTCAGCTGGGTGAAGTACTGCAACGCAAACTCGAGCAAATCCCTGGGCTGGTTCCTTAGCACTTCCACGGTAAAGCTCTGTAACAGCTCCGTCAGTCCTTCAGGAATTTCTATACTCATTCCTGTGATCAGTCTATGAATGTGGACCAAACCGGTTTGCTGCGAAGTCGAAAGGAGGAGAGAAAATTATAAATCCCACGCGCGCACAGATGTGGAGATTTGATCCGACGCACCGGTTAGCCGCTCATCGAGCCTTTTTTTCTTGAATGAAAATGGCTCTGGGTTTTTGATCGGAGCATCTTCTGCTGCTTCTGGCTATAGGAAACCCACGCATGTGACCCAGGAATCCATGGCAACCACCTATCCAGGGAGTGCGTATGTGCGCAGCGGCGGCGCACAAGCTGCAGTCAGCCGCAAAATACAAATGACGGGAAAAGAGAAAGAGCAGCGCTCCGGTGGGCTCCGTCAGTCATTGATCGATTTCCTCTGGCACAGAGGAGATCAAACACACTCCACAGACTGTAAGATGTCTCCTCTCTACTGTGCACGTTTTTAGAATCATTAAAAAAATAATTCAATAGAAAACAGTCACACACAACGCCCAAACATAATATAATATAATATTATTTAATATATTATAATGTACTTGAACAGAATAGAACAGAATAGAATAGAATAGAATAGAATAGAATAGAATAGAATAGAATAGAATAGTGGTTAACCAAGGTGGTTAACACTCACCTCACAGCAAGAATATTATGGGTTCAAATATCTGCCAGGTGATTGCATGTTCTCCCCACATGGTACTCCAGTTTCCTCCCACAGTCCAAAAACATGCAAGTGAGGTCAATTGAGCGGCCCTGAACTACTCGTATCTCTGTGTGTTTGTCCTGTGATGAACTGGTGACCTTTCCAGGGTGTAAGCTGCCCTCACAGAGCGGATTGGCTCCAGCGTCCCACAACCCTGAACAGGATGAAAGCAAACAAGAACATGAATAGAATAGAATAGAATAGAATAGAATAGAATAGAATAGAATAGAATAGAATAGAATAGAATAGAATAGAATAGAATGGAATAGAAATGTTGTGAATAAATAAAACTAATACTAGAGAATTTAGAGCAGAATACACCACACCCCAAAGCAACCCCACCACGACTCACACATGCTGGTTCTCATTTTTCCAGATAAGCTTCATCTCCAAGCATTTGAATCAGGTAAACTGGTCTCAGTTAAACACCTTGGAAGCTGTTTCACCCCAATCCAAGTGGCTTGATCAGTTCATGCTGTTCCCTTGACTTGGCTGATTCAGTTGTTTTAGAGTGCACATGCTTTGTATGCCTATATCACTCATCTTTGGTTGAGCAATATACTTTCTAAACTTTGTCACCTTATAATATATAATTATTATCAAAAGATGTGAGGATTTATCCTCAGTAGACAGAACATATCTGTTCTCTTCCTAGTTAGATGGTTTTCATTTGATGTGTCTTCAAAGTATTTATAAAGTCTGTAACTGCCCTAATTTTGTGATTTTTTAAAGTCTCCATCACAGTTACTTTGAATTCAATTTACAAATATGTGTTTTAAAATAATGATTTGTAATTTTTCATGAACTGCTTTTTTCCCCCAAACATTAAAAGAAAAACCTGACAAAAGTTATTCCTTCCTACCTCCAGATTTTTTCTTTACATGAGAAAAACTAATGTGACAAAAGATGATTATAAATGAAAGAGTGCCTTTATTAGTACAGAGACTTTAGTGTCAATTGCTTGTTCTAATTGGAGCAAATTCAATAAAACTGCCGACTGTTTTTCGGCCGTGGGACATTTGGGAACATTTTGTCCCTCACGGAGGTACTGCATGCCATCAAAACCTCCATGGTGGAATGACACGTGAAAAATACTGTGACAAAAATAGTTTTGGTCTGAAACTATTCTGATTGCAAAACTGCTTAATAGGCCTCCGTGGTGAGCTCTTTACATTAAAACCTTGTCACAAATAGTTAGTGTTTATAAAGACTAAAACATTCATGAAAATTTAAAATGCCTTTCATTGACTCTCTCACAAAAGATACAAGCTTCTTTTAATACAAGTCATGTTTTTATGTTAGTAGTTTTCAAGGAAAATAAACTGTAATGCGATAAACACCTGTCAGTAAACGGTTAAATAAAGATCGTATTTTGATGCTTTGGATTATTGGCTAACCTTATGAACTCACTATTCCTACTTTAAATCCACTGCAATAATATACACAAAAAGATGCACCTGTAAAGCTTTAAAAGTATATAGATTAGACTTTATAATGATTTGGATCAGTCATATTTTCTTCAGTTATTTAATCAATAAAAAAGCAACAATGACATGAAATGTCCCTGCTGATGTTGCCCTGTGTGGTTTTTCTTTGGTTGCACTGACTTCCTACCATCTGAGCACTAACTTCTTTGGTGAATTGGTGTTTGTAGGTAGTATGCATGGTTGTGTTCACTCAGTGATGAGCAGACAACCTCCCAGGGTAGGAACTGCTTTGTTGCTAAACGTTGGACTGCTTTCTCCTTCCAAACGATCATAAGATGGAAGCATACTAATGATTATACACACGTTCATACGCACACATGAACAGAATAGGCTGAGGACTGTCTTAGTTCCTGCACTGAGGGACAGAGAGATGTGTCCACATTCTCACATTGGGTTGGAATTTCAGCATAGATGAGGCTGTTTCACAGGAGGAGACTCTCTGAAGGAGCACAGCTATTATCTGCCACGGTTATCATTATCCTCTGAGGCTGTGCTGCTCCATTACGAGACCCCTCCCCCTGTTGTGGCCCATATCTGTCATCTTTTATTAAGAAGCCACAATATTTTCTCACTCTGGTGAACATATGGGGCCACCGAGATGAACCGACCTGCCTGTAGCGTAATGCTGCTGCTGCTGATCGAGCACACAGTGAGCTCTGAGCCAGAGGACTAATTATTTTGGGGTGTACAGTACAGCTCCATCATGGTCCCCACTAGAAGAATCATTTGCATCGGGCCTGCTCTCTGAACCGTGGATCCTGAATAATGTTTACGCTTAATGCTTCTCAACAGAGCCTGAAGCCTGCGACTGTAGGTTATTATAACATGCAAGAGGTTCAGTGAAAAGAATAGCAGCGTCAGATGAAAAGAAACAAATACCAACAGGAACTACTGATGATGGACAAAGATAACGGAGATATAATGTATAACCTTGAGGTAATAAATACACTGTAATCATTTGGGAAGGCAACACACAAGTCAAGGCAAAAATATCCTGTACTACATAAACTATTGACAACTTTGGGAAGAGTTGTAGACTGAGTTACATGTGTTTTCTCTGCTTTCAGGTTAAATTGTGATGGTAAATTGTCTGTTGTTGCAGTGTGGAACAGACTGACTGTCTACATTGTGAGATTCACCCCATGTGTGCCAATAATCAGCTGGGATTGGCTCTGAGTTAATAAAGTGATGTCAAAGATGGACGGACAGGAACAGTTAGATTATAACTTTGACAATAGAACTTCTTAAGGATATTGATTAAACAAATACGAAGGATGAATAATCTCCTGCATTTCCCAGAGTAAAGTTCTGTATTCACCATTCCAAAATGGACTTTTGTTTTAGGAGTGGTGTCCTTTTAAAGGAGCAACCTTCTCAGCCCACTCAAATTTTTTTTTTGTCTCCCAATCTATTGAAAGGTTCATAACATATGACGGCAGAATGACGAGAAAGATACACAATTAAACTCTTGTGATACAAGGCTTTGTTCCTTTAGAGGAATTTGTAAATTCTGTAAATTTAAAAACACAAACTCCAGTAAAAACCGATAATAAAATGTGGTTTTAGTTTGATGTACTTCAAAGCTATCGGGGGAAACAGCGCCACCAACTGGAGAAGGCTTTCCTTTACAGAGCTTTGTGTAATGGTTTCCTATAATGATGGTGTTTCGGCAGCTCTTCAGTGAATTTATGCCACCAGATGTTTATATAGTTTTAAAGAGTACAAGAACCACTTGGAACACACGGATATGTGAAGGCTTCCATCAACAGGAAAATGGAAAAGTAGAAAAAATATTGTATAAGGACAGGAGGGAAGATCCTTGACATACTGGAAGATGTTAATAAAAGACATACTCGCTATGCAACACGATTCAGTTTTATTTCTGTGTCCATGTTGCTACAGTAAAAAATGTTCCAACTATAAGAAACTTGACCTTTGCTGAGGTTTGCCTCATCACACCTCTATAGAGATAAACACACTTTCCAATCAGATTTCCTACTTGTTACCAAATCAGATATGCTGTTAAAAATGAGAAATGTTTCGATAGTGGACAGACTGAAAAACATTTATACTGCTGTTGGTTGATGACTACATGAATTGGGCTTTGTGTCTGTTACCTCAACTTCTAGATGATCTCCCCCCTTCCCTCCCCCTGAGGTGAGCGCTTACTGTGAGTGACAAGGTAGAAGTACTGCTGGGGACGATGTGTGACGACAGATGTGAGTGCAGAAGAGGCGTCCTGCTAAATCCGGTTTCAAACTGAAGAGTTATATTCATACATCCTCCGTGACTAACCTGCAGCGGTAATGAAAGGAAACCCATTGTATCCAACAACAGTTGAGAGGCACCTTTAAATACCTTGTTATTCTTAATGATGAAATAAAAGGTATCAATGCAGCAGGCTGGTGTCTGGATACCGATTACGCAGAAACTACCTGCCATGCAGCTGCACTACGGACTATGGCGTAGTGAACCGCAACACTTTCACCTCTGGGTTTTGAGTGTTGTGAACCGCCCCCTCGTGGGCAAATAAGTGCACGTTTCCTTAAAAAAAATATGTATGTCCACGCCTTTATCATAATTGCACGTGGGCCATCCAACGAATTACAAATTGATCAAATCCCTCCAACTCAAATGTTTATCTCTATCAAATAGCCCCATGCCATTGAATTTAAGGAATTATTTTACACGTCAACATCAGCTTGGTTGACTTGCCACATTGATACTGCAAGTAAGGAAACGTTTACTTGACTTACCACACAACCTCTAATCTCTTAAAGTCAAAACATTTGCACAGAGGAACAAAGTGTGTCGTGGTTTGCACCATCTCAGTGTAATACACTTGTTAGCAGGACGCTTCATCCAGCAGTTATTTCCATAGACAGAAAATCTACTCAAGGTTTGACTGTAAAATTGGGGGGGGGGTGATTGGAAATGGTATGAAACTTCATGCACGTGGTGTACAACATGTATTACAGCAACAATACCCACGTGAATGTTTTCCCAGGAAACATTTATTGATCAATAGACATGATTGCAGCTTTCCAGAAACAGGTCAGTTAAATATTAACAAATTTACAGTCATGAGGAATGTAAAAAAAACAAAAAAAAACAAAACCCACAAACAATGCGCATCTTAAAAAACCCCAAACCCAGGAACCCCACTCAGAATAATGTCGACCACGGTGACACTAGAACCGGTGCCTGGTTGCGCACTCTCCTAATCAGTGCTTCACAGTTCATCCCTGTCTGTCTTTTCCTGCAAAATGAAGAAAAAGTAATTAACACTTGAAGAAAAATTAAATGCATCACCACCTTGATTCTTGTAATGGATCCAGTTCATGCAAGTTCTCTCACTGTTTCTTCATCCTCATCCATGATTTCTTCTTCTTCTTCTTCTTTATCTTCAGAGTCATCAGCTGCTTCTTCAGGCTCCTCTGGTTCTTCTTCAACCTGCACAAAAATTGTGTTTATTAATGAGAATTCCAAATTTTAGCAACAAAAAGCTAAACCTAAACAATTTCCACAGTGAGAAAAATGGGGAGCAATGATCAATGCCTCCACAATAAAATGAAAAGTTTCCAGATCAGCGACTTGCCAGTTCATCCAGAGGGACGTTCATACTGAGTCGGAGCATGCGCTCTATTCTCTCTCCGTAAGCCTTGGTATCAGCCAGCTGGTAGCCTGACCTCAGCGTAGCCGTTTCAAACAGAACCACAGCGAGATCTGAAGCAGTCTGGTCCTCGGCATCGTCCTGAGGAGAGGAAACATCAGGCTCCATGCAAAGATTACTGTATTCTACATCCAAAGTGTTGCAGAACAACTCGTCATTAGATGAGTGTATCAACACGAGAACACAGGAATCCTAAACATGGGTAAAAAATGTTGTGGTTCAAACTTACATTGACTTTGCTGAGCATCTGCTTGATGAGAGGATGCTTGGGGTTGATTTCTAAGGTTTTCTTCTGGCTGGCGTAATAGCTGCGGATGAGAGTGTCGATTTAACGTTAGAACATGGAGAAAAAGGTTAATGAGGCATGCAGCCATGAATAGTGAGCAGTTGCAGTTACTCACTTTGTGGAAATGTCTTTCCCTGTCTGGTAAGCTTGTGCCTTCATGATCCTCTCCATGTTTCCTGACCAGCCGTACTGACTGGCAACCAGAGCACAGGGTGAGTTGGTGAGCCTCTGAGAGAGAACAGCCTTCTCAATCTGTTGGAGGGGAGAAAAAAAAAAAAAAAAATGAAGAAATTTTTCAGAGAGAATTTCGCAGCAGGAGCCAGATGTTGCATTTTTTTCTGTGGTATAACTCTACCTTGTCTTTCAGAGCCTTGTCCTTCAGCCAAGTAGTGAGAGGTTCGTACTCCTTCTCCTGGGCCTCCCGCTTCTCTTTGGCCTTCTCACTCTCGTCAAATTTCACACCCTCCTTTGCCACGTTCTGGAAGCGCTTTCCATCAAACTCGGGGAGCGCCTGGATGCAGTACTCATCCACAGGCTCCGTCAGGTAGACCACCTCATAGCCCTTCTTCAGCAGCCTCTCTACGAAGGGAGAAGACTCAGCCTGTGGTGTTGGAACGAGACAGAGGTTGAGAACTTTAGCACAAATCTCGGGCTACAGCTGACGTTGGTTTCAAGACATTGCACCTGACATGATTGCTTCCACTCACCTCCTTCCTGCTGGTACCGGCCATGAAGTAGATCTTGTCCTGCTTTTCCTTCATACGCTCCACGTACTCCTCCAGGCTGGCCAGCTCGGTTTGGCTGTTTGAAGTCTGGAAGCGCAGCAGCTTGGCGAGACGGGTCCTGTTGGAGTGATCCTCGATGACGCCCAGCTTGATGTTTGTTCCAAACTCTTTCCAGAACTTCTCGTTGTACTGCTCCTCTGCGATCTTCTTGATCATGTCCAGAGTCTTACGAACCAGCTTCTTACGGATGACCTGTACAAATGTGACGAGTAACGCTGGTTAGATTCCCATTAACTTCCCTTTCTAGCAATTAAGACATCTTGATCCTTCAACACAAAAGAGCACTTTCTGATCCATGTAAAACCCATCTTGCTTTTGGTAAAATTCAAGAGAAGTTCTGCTAATGAAGTAAAACAACAGTGTTTCTCACCTTAAGCAGTTTGTGCTGCTGCAGAGTCTCTCTGGACACATTCAGAGGAAGGTCGTCTGAGTCAACCTGGCAGAATAAAGGTCACTTGGTGACGGTGAAGCAGAAAGCCAGCAGTTCATACCAGTGCAAGACATTTAAATGAAACTTACCACTCCCTTGACAAAGTTCAGGTATTTGGGCATCATGTCATTGAAGTCGTCCGTGATGAAAACTCTCCTCACAAAAAGCTGTAAGGAAAGTGAATAAAATTGTGAATGGAATAATTGGGGAGGAATATTTCTATTTCATTTGATATGAACCATGCCTTAGGTCCTCACCTTGATGTAATCGTTCTTCTTAGAGCCGTACTCATCAAACAGGCCACGGGGAGCTGAGGTAGGAACAAACAGGATGGACTTGAAAGTCACTTCACCCTCAGCTGTGAAGTGGATATGAGCTATCGGGTCGTCGCTGTCCTGTTTGAAAAAGAAAAGAAGGTTTAGAATATTAAACACCAAATTTGAAATGTGCACACAAGAAACTTCAGTGTAAATGTATAGTGATTTGGCAAACAATTGTGTGTTTGTACCTTAGAAAAGGTCTTGTAGAAAGCTTTGTATTCATCCTCCTCAACCTCCTTCGCTGGTCTCTGCCAGATGGGCTTGATGTCGTTCATCAGTTCCCAGTCCCACACGGTCTTCTCAACCTGTGGAGACAACGCATCGTCACAAAACCCTGAACTCTTATTGTGAAACGCATGAATCCACCGACATCATTCTCTTAATCTCATGAGACAATTCCCAAACCCTCCATTTTGAACCAAAGAATAGGGATAATTATACTCCTCATTTCACCTTCTTTGTCTTTGGTTTTTCTTTGTCCTCTTCTTCTTCCTCCACCTCAGCCTCGTCTTCAGCCTCCTTCTCCGGCTCCTCTGCTGCCTCAGCATCGTCCTCAATGGGCTCTTCAACAGTCTCAGTCTGATCAGTTCAGAAAAATAATTTCACCGTTTGTTCACATCTACATTTGTCGTACCAAAGTGTGTATTCAGAGCAAGTCTGAGTCAAAGTATGGAAGAAACACCGTCATTAGCAATCACCTTGCTGGCCCAGACGTAGATGGGGAAGTTGATGAACTGAGAGTACTTCCTCACAAGGTTCTTGATTGTCTCCAGTTCCAGATAGTCAGAAGCCTCCTCCTTCAGAACAAGCCTGCATTTACACAGAGATTTATCTTTTAAGTCCCATTGCTGACATTCCAAAGTGTGGTGACAAAACTCTTGTCCGCTACTGAAAGCAGTTTGTTAGTAAACTTGTGATGAAAGCATAAAATCAAAACAGAGAAATACTATCACAAGGGGGCGTTTCTATAAATAATGAATCATCTGAACGACTATGGGAGAAAACCTACGTGATGGTGGTTCCTCTACCGAGGGTGTCTCCTCGGGGGTCACTGATGACGGAGAACTGGTTGGAATCAGACTCCCAGATGTGCTGGGTGTCGTTGTTGTGCTTCGATGTCACAATGACCTTGTCAGCGACGAGGAAAGCCGAGTAGAAACCCACGCCAAACTGACCGATCAGCTCCGAGGTAGACTGTCCATCTGACTGCATTTCTGTCATCTTGTTGAGGAACTCGCTGGTGCCAGACTTGGCGATGGTGCCCAAGTTCTTTACCAGCTCCTCTTTGGTCATTCCAATGCCCGTGTCAGTGATGTGGAGCATGTTCTTTTCCTTGTCAGACTGAGGATGGAAACAACACAAAACACATTAACAGATACTCATACAGAAGATCAAATATATATGAATTAACTTTACAGATTAAGTGCACATACTTTGATTTTGATTGTCAACTCTTCATTGGCAGCCATTGCATCCTCATTGGTTAGAGAAAGCAAGCGGATCTTATCCAGGGCATCTGAAGCATTGGAAATGAGTTCCCTCAGGAAGATCTGAAAAAGACAGTTTCTAAATCATGTTGTACAGGTGTAATTCTAAACATACTGAAGCAGTGACGACTGAAGATAAACCTATTTAATGAAACTCACCTCCTTGTTCTTGTACAGAGAGTTGATAATCAGCTTCATCATGCGGTTGACTTCTGCCTGAAAGGCATGTTTTTCAGACTTTTCCCTGAGTTCCTTAATCTGAGCTGCATTTAAGCCATCCAGCTGGATTGCCTCTTCCTCTCTGGAGACAGACAGGTGGGATCAGAGTAGAGCACACAACAAATCACAGCTGCTAGACAAAAGCAAAGAAACCTGCTCAATGCCTCCTGAGATCAGTCTACGCTGAAGGCTACTATTAATGAGCAGCAAAACAGCAGACACTTCAAACCTCTGCCCTCATAGCATGTATGCACATTCATGGTCATGTAGACCTTGTGTGGTTAACTACAAGTTTACACGACCTTTCCTGATAATAAAAAAAAAAAGTCGATTGAGAGAGGAAGTGACACCCACCTCTGTACCACTTCATCATCTGTTCGGGAGCCATCTCTGCTTTTCCCTAGATCATCCTCTACGGTCCCATCCACATCAACCTCATCCTCAGCCTTCACAGCATCTGTAATTGACAAATATTGAAGGTTAAAACCACATTTTGGTTATAGTTGGGTCCTGTGGTGTGCAAGAAAACACATCACGTGCAAGCCTGTTGAGGAGAGATTTCATTCTTCAGTTACACAATGGAAAATGATCAACATAACGCGAGAAAACTTTAAATAGTCGAAAAACTACACTTTGCATGTTTGGAGCAGCAACACTTAACAGGAGGATGTGAGCTAACACGAGCCTGCTTCAAGACACCAGCGGTTGCTCCAGGAAATTTCCAGAAAGTCGATAATTAATGACGGCAGCAAGCATTCTTGTAAAATATGATGAACGCAAAAGCAACAACGAGGCCAACCATTGATAAATTAACATAAATTGAGGAATTAAGAAGACTCCAGTCATGAATGAGCGACTGAACGCTAGCTCACATGCTAACAGGAACGACAGTGCTGGACAATAATGACCTTAAATCTTTCTGCAACTCACCGAAGGCCAAGAGGGCGAAGAGAAGCCCTAACAGCCAAACTCGTTTCATTTTGGGATTGGAAAGAAGAGTTGAGTGTTGAGCTCCTGAAACAAAAGCCGGAGTATGGAAGTGCACCTAGCACCGTTCAGGCAGAGACTGACAAGACGCCTCTGCCACCCAAAGAGCCCACTCTGTTAAACCCTTGACAACCAACCAATGGCCGCGCACCACGCACAACCACTAGCCAATCACAGAGCGGCTTTCTGCACATGCGGCCCAATCAGATCCTTCAACATAAGTCAATATCCGAAAATCGTGGCTGGACTTCATTGGATAAGAAAGGATGATCAGCAACGCTTCCTAAAAATTAACCTCAGTGTGTAGAAAAAAAAAGGCAGCTGTATCACCACACGTCAGTTCAGATTTTATTATGTCTCGGCCAAGTCACACCCTGAAGCTCGATCACTTTAAAGATGACTAATGCTTAAGTTTGTTGGTCTGCTGCCTCTGAATTTGCATTAGTTGTTTCACTGCTTGTTACTGTGCTTTAGAAAATCTCGTTTACTTAAATGTGAGTGATGTAAATCTGCTCTACCGTTTAGTTAAAAGCTAGTAATCTCATTCTGAAGAAGATATTAAGATTTAGTGTATGACTAAAGTTTATCCACAAGATGGCACTAAACAATAGATTATAGCTAAAATACACCAGCAGGTCTCTTAATGACGTTCACATGTTTAATCCAAAGAACATCAGTTCTTATATAGAACCTTTCACACATTCATAAAACATCAAAATGCTTTAAGATAAAATATAAATGCAATGATAAAAGACTAAACACTGCACAGCCTGGTGGAAAAGTAAAAGAGACGGTTTATTATGGAGAGTGATCCTGAAGATGAAGCTGCGGGGAAAGAGAAGTATAAGGCTGGTGAGGAGGTTGATGGATACAGTGAGAGGTGTGAAGGAGGGGGTGGTAGGTATTGGAAGAAGATGAACTGCTGAGGCAACTCCTATTAAGAAACTGTACAAAGCAAATTAAGAAGAAAATTACAAATATACAACAATTTAGATGAGGAAACACTCAAGCACAAACAAAAAACCCTTGTGAAAGTCTACCTAATTAAAGAAGTATTCAGCTGCTTCCTAAAAATATCAGGAGGGAGAGCATTGTAAAGACAGAGGCAACTTATTCAGCTCAGTTTGTTTTTTCACAAAAATGAAAGGATCCATTGCCTCTTGTTCTGCAGTTGGTATTGGGAGTGACCAACAATCGCACTCTGACCTGATGACTTTGCTGTACAAGTAGCTCTATGAGGATTAACTAAGATCAGGGATGTAAGTGGGATTGATGTAAAACTCTAAAAGTAGGAGTAGATTGTTTTTAAACTATCACTGTCTAAAATGGACGAGTGTCAAGTAAAGGGTCAGCCAATGTTGAGCAGTTTCATGATCAACCAGAAGCCTTACATGGACCTTTAGCTCCCCTCGTTGTGAGCTGTTTATTTATTGAAAATAACTTGGTCAGTGGTGCTTTCACAAACACTCATAATAGTTCTTTACTGTTGTGGATGTAATTACAGTGCCGTTATAAGCAAATCAACATCTTTAACAGTCTTATACATTTAGATAATTAAATCTTTACAGTATTTGGCATTTAAAGCCATGAAAACATGTAGAACAAGATTCGATATCTACAATTATATATGCTGATGTCACATATTTCTGGATTATGGCTCAGCACAGTGATGCATGGACCTTATAAGAGTTGTTGCATGATTATTTCTCACTCTATTTTCCTTGGCTTCTCAAACCCTGAGGACTCCTCAGAAGAGTTGGCCTCTGCTGACAAGGAGCAGAACTCATCTTCTGCTGAGACGGACAAAGCGAGACCTCCACTGAACCCATGCAAAAAGGTGAGGAGAACGTGAGGAGAAGGTTGATGAAGGAGCTGCAGCAGAGGAGAAGGAGGGTGACGGAGACGGAGGCAATGGGTGGAGTCGAGAAGAAAGTGAGTGTCACCAGAGAGATGGTCTGCAAGTGTAAACACTGTGACATTTCACTCTAATTGCACCTTTAACTGTTCATATGATCCTGAGCTCTGCTGGATGACAGCAGGCTGCTCCTCTCATGGACGCAGTGTTGCTTTGATAAAATAATCTGATCTGCCACTGTTGTCGTTATCCTCTGCTTGAACCTATTTCTCAGAAAACTGTTTTCAGGAGCACGTCACAACCAGCAACAAACTCCCCGTTACCAACTACGCAGGCTCCCACAACAAAGTGGACAACATCGTCCCCAAAGGTCTCACGGACTGTGAGCCACAATTTAGCATTTCTCAACTTCATATCTGAAGGGATTGTTCCAATTTTTGTTTTTAATGCTCTCTCTTTTTGTTTCCTCTGCAGTCCTGGAACAAAAGGTCTGCATTTTCCCACCAGTCTGTCATGAAAGATAATATGAACAAATACCCAGTAATGGATGAGTTTTTCATTAAGAAGGCAATGAAGTAACATTTGGAGAAGGACACCATCAAACAGCTGAAGAATTTCACTCATTCAAAATGATGTTGCTGCAACACTTCACCTACCAACACATCTGCTCCAGAGTTTCCGTCCCTCCTTCATCCATCTCAGTTTAATCCAACTTAGTCGATCAACAGATTTCACACTTTTTCTGAGGAAGTGTGCTTCACTTAATTTAAAAACCTACGTCCATGCATTCATGTTTTGCGTTGCCCTGTTTAATTAGTTCTCAGTTTTTAGGGGTTAAAAAAAAGGTGCACCCTGGGTAATCACCATCAACACACCAATTTAGAGTCAGCAGTCGTTTTCAAACTTGTGTCTTTGGATGACAAATAAGAAAACCCACACAGCCATGAGATGTACAAACTCCACACAGAACGGACTAGAAAAGGGGATTTTGTCTCTGAGGCGAGTGCTCTACTGCACTGTGCAGCCTTGATTTAGAATCATGCTTAAAACCAACTTTTCAGTCAAAATATAATTTGCACTGATGTGTTGAGTCCAATACTGCTTGCAGAGAGTCTTGAAAGGGTTCATATCAGATACACCTGATCTTTGAAACTCGACATAAACCAGCATCCACCTTTTAGCAGAGCAGCTAATCTGCAAAAAACAAACAAACAAACAAACTAAACCTTTACTTTGTTTTGTTGCTTCTTTGCGCAACTCAACACACCACCTTGTGTTTGAAAGTTTCTCTTGTAGATTCCAAATTTTAATCCATTAATCTTCATTGCTGAGTGGGTTTTACCACCTACGACCTGAAAGTTTTCAGTGTGACTTAATCTGAGATCCATTGTTAACATATTTATCTGGATCAGTTCTCAATGAGCAGAAGTTTGTATCTTTTATCCTGCATCTGTTTGTGTTTGGTTGTCGTCGTCATATCTGCACACGTGTTCTGTCGAAAAAGGGACAAACTGAAGAATTGCGGGGAGATGCTCTTCCACTCGTCATCACTTGACTCTGTGAGCCCAAAGAGGCCTCGTATATCGTGATGAAGAATTATCTGGAGCAGCACTTCACCGGCCTTAACATCGGCAACAAGTAAGAGCACAAAACTAAAATCACCTCAAAAAATTATGGAGTACTACAGAGCTTAACAATTTAAAAAAAAATTCAAAGGAACACCTCAAATAATTTTTGTATTCACAGAAGAGATTTGCTCTGGCTTGATTTGCTTGTTCCATGTTTATTTTTCCCCAAACCTTGGTTATGAAATAGTAGATAACTGAAATACGAAATGACTGCTCAGGTAAGAATCAGATGTTCTATATGGCACCAATCGATCAGCAGCCCACCTGGTGACAAGGCTGTGAACAAGAGACACACTTATTTTTTCATACAAACAATTTTTAATGGGACAATCATTTACTATAGTTTATGATAGGAATTCTAGAGTAGATGTCTAAAAATAAGCACCATTTTACTTTGTATGATCAAAAGCACAGATTAATAAATTCTTGGTTTGTAATCTAAAATCAACTAAACCTGTACAATATTTGGCCTTTAAGAAGTACCGTAAGTTTCTGACTGTGGGGCAGTGTGTTCCAGGCACCCTCCTAGACCTGCAGAGAGAGCTGAGTGTGCAGGGAGAGAAGAATGATGAAATCCAGCTGCGCCCGCCGACCCACATAATATGGGCGAATGGCTGCAAAGGATGGACCAGAGACAGAGATGGACCAGAGACAAAAAAAAAAAACCCCAATACAAATAAACATTTTTAAAAAGAAATTGCATTATCACTTGTGGTCACTAAAAATGAAAAACGTACCATCTGTGGTAACTGAACTAGTCGGGGATTGAACAATCATAATTGTGTGAATGCAGAAGACATTCACACTATTGAGATCCAAATCTTTATTTTTTTTAAAAATTGTTTTCTATTTTCAATATTCAATATTCAATATTCATTCAATTTTAAACTTTTATACACACTCTCCCTTTGACATTGGGTCAAATTTACTTTTCACTCTTCCCATATTGGTCCCAAATAAATCCACAATTATTACGTCCGCTCTACGCTAAAGATAAAGATGCTGGAGCAGCTGGCACAGTGAGCACTCTTGCTACCAGAACACAGGATCCTCTCGCAGCTGGTGACTTCATAGAAGATCAACGTAAAGTTGAGGCCGGGTGCTCCGATGAGCAGCAGGCACTGAGGTAAAGCTAGCTGTAGAGCTAACCAAAAGAAACACAGCAAAGCTCAGTCAGACTGCAGGCTCACATTTGCAAGTGCAGTGAACTTTGGTAAGGTTGTCAAGATATTCTCAGATTCACACTTCTAGCATCAGTAACTCTTTAACAAAATGTCAACAGACAACAAAGCCTCTTTTCTCATCGCTGTGAGGTAGAAAATATGATACAAGCTAATTTTTGTCAAAAGTACCAATCTTTCTTTGGAGCAGCAAACAAAATTTGGTCTCTGAGCAGCCAGCTGTGCGACCGGTGCGCAAAGATTGCAAACTGGCCATGATCACTGCTCCTCAGAAGAAACTGTACACCAAAATGACCAAAGTGCTGTGTGCCAGTAGCACATCAAGGCAAAGTCTGGTTTGCATGTGTACTTGACTGAAAGCTCAGCAATTGCACCTGATAGATGTCACATAATGCTGCAGTAGCTATAAAACTAACCCTGATAGTTTGGCCAATAGAGGGCGCCATTGGCTGAAATTGAATGATAGTGAAGAGCCCCACTAAGGACATTTATCACCCACAGCCACTGATAATACTATTTATAAAGTGGATTTTATGGTGGAGGCCTTGTACTGGACTTACAACTGGTAATTAAAATAATTGTTATTCATGCTCAAAATAGATTTTTTGAAAACGTTTGTACTTTGCTTGAGTATTTTTTTTTTTTTAATTTTTATCTATTTGAACTGAATATTATTCTTTAATTTCTTTGAGGGTGATTCACAGAGACAGTGAAATGATTTCAACTGTAGATGGTGAAATGTATTCAAACTGAAGCTACAGGCTGATGAACCTTCCAACATTTCTGTTTTTAAATGGATCTAATAGTGTTTTCTATAAGTTCCAGGCAATTTATTACTTGTTCTTTTTTTTTACATTTCTAAAATAATAGTTGTTTGGATGAAAACAAAAACTCTGATAGAAGATAAATCTGTGAATAGCACTACTGTATATGTACCATGGTGATAAACATAGTTTTACAATAATACTAGTAATATCTACATATAAAATATACAAGATGTCTCCAAAAAGGCCTCTATACACCATCTTTAAGAATCAGTGGCCACGTTTTGGTACTTTAATTTCTACTCAAGTCAAGAATGAATGTGAGCCTTTGGCCACCTCTGATTTGATATCATTAGAGTGCAAAAAGCACTTGTGATTCTAATAACGGGACCAGTGACATCCATAACACACAATTCTAGTAGACTGACTATAAGTAGTCATATCTTAGCTGAAAGTCAAACATTCTGATGTAAAATGTTACTTGTGTAAAAGTAAAACAGGTCTTGGCTTGCAAGAATTAGTCAAAGTGTGAAGTAATTGTGTTTGGTTTTGTCTACTTCATCCCAACAAATGTAATTGATTTCCTTTAACTGTTTATGGCTCTCTCATTTAAATCCTTTAAAATGGGATACCCACATGTTCTCACTCAGAACTTCTCTGATATGAAATTTATCTATGGAATTCTGTAAAGAATTGCCATTACTATGCATTATGTGATGCAACGAAGTTCTATCAATTATTGTCATGTGCACTGATTTTATGTGCATCATACCTATGTTCACATATCTTAATAATTGAAAGGCAGCTTCACAATATTTCATTAAAGAAACAGGCAGTCACTTAATATGATCCTTAGCCCTGGAAAGGATTAAAGATCAAGAGGGTGGTTTGTCACACCCACTCAACTTCCACCACAGGATAGACAGACAACACAAAGTTACAACAACCCCAAGCAAACTTTAATATAAAACCTTAAATATTGATACAAATACATGTGTTTCACCAATTTTACATACAGAATATTGGTTTTATACAAAGAAGTCTCTCAAGATTGCAGAAAACTGAACTGGTGTCTCACACAGACAAACTTTGTCCACGAGGATTTTTGAGTGTTCCATTCAATGCCCAATTATTGTTCTTTTTGAATGGCGACATCTGTTGGCTAAACTTATGCATCTTCTGTTAGCAGACGGACAAAAAAAAAAGAAGTATTTACTAAAGTGGGTGATAAATACGACGTACCATGAGATCAAAGTATTAAAACCCATTAATTTGGACTGTTTATACTAATACTAAGGTAGACAGGTATAAACTGGCAAAACACTTGTTTTTTCAGGCGGCAATATGATCAAATATGTTCGTTAACAGACTTGAAGCATCATAATTAACACTTATATATTCTCTTGCAGTTGTTTAGGGACAAATTATCTTATGATTATAAAAGATAATTACTTTGAAACCGATCTGCTTATTCTTGTTCATTGTGTGTGTGTTTTACACACACAATGAACAAGCGATTGGACAAGTTGCTGTTATACCAATTGTTCACTCGATGGCAGAGTTCAAGAGTCAAGATTGAAAATACTTTACTGTTTTTATCCCCTGAGGGCAATTTAAAACAGCCCACACTAAGTAGTTCATGAAAAAACAATATCAAAACTTAAAAATACCATAGGATAAATTAAAGTGCACACAAACCACATAAAAAATATCATAAATATCTGAATAAATATCATAACACAATAAATCATCTGGAATCCTCATAAAGTGCATTGTGGTCCCACATTTGGCAGAGAAGGAGAGTCAATATGTGGAGTTCAGTCCAAGGCAATAAAGTAGGTGGAGTCATGGGGATGGGGGGTCTGAGTGGTCTAAACTCTCCCACAAGGCAAGTTTTAAAAACAGTAGCAACTACAAAGAACTTTGTTTCCACACTGGAGTTATTTTTGAAACCCCCCCC
>OMNM01000239.1:0-24610 GCA_900302745.1 Parablennius parvicornis
TTTTTCTTCTTCTGCAAGTTGCCGTATCCACACTGTATTTTCCAGGGTGAATATTTTAGCCCCGGAGAAAAGCAAACTCAAGTGAGAGCAAGAATCAGGGGTCAGTGATGTGTCTTTAAAGAAACTTTCCTTCTCTTCGCCTCTGTACTCGGCTCCATTTCTCCCTCGAATACTAATGTCAGCGTGGAGAGCAACAGAGGTGGAGATGACAGAAGCACTGTGGATGTATGTGTCAGCAAGAGGGGTCCGTCTCTGGACAGACTTATGTTAATGCTCGCCCATTAATAGGATTAAGTTGACTTGCTGCCAACCCTTGTTTGGTTGCAGAGACCAAAGTATAGGTTTTCTTTCTTTTTTTTTTTTTTTTTTTTATGATTTTTTAGGTTTTGCATTTTATGTTTTGATGTAATAAATTGTGAGAAGGGAAAAGACGCACACACTAGATGTGAATGAAAAGTTAGTACATAGAAAGCATTGTTGTCTGTTTGGATGAATATAGGTGAACCGTTAATAGCAAATTATGTAGATACGAATGTTGATGGTCCGTCTCAACTTTTTTTTTTTTTATTTTAATCTAAAACTGGCTACAGGTGACAGATTAAAATCATGGAATTATGATTGATTATTGAACAAATATTCAGTCAAACCCCAATCGAAGAGTATATTTTCAAGCAAGCTGTCCTTCGTTGAAACTGAACTTTAGACTTCAATGTTTACAATGAAGAACTAAATGTATTTGTGTAACTTCCATGATTTTTTTAGGGATGCATGCAGTTAATATTATCAGCCCAAAATGGTTTTAATTTGACCATATTTTATGAAGTTACTACAGTCACATTGACCTTTCTTCTCTCATCCTTGGTATTGGCTCATAGGATGCAATAAGTAAGTATGTGGCTTGTTTTATCCAATATCTTATTATGTAATCAAGTAACAACAAATAGTACTGCAGTTCTGAGCAGGGCAGTGTACAACCTGAATCCAAAATCATTGAACACTTTTATTTCATCTCTTTTTATCTGACTTTCTGTGGGGAAATTTTGCATTTACTTTTAGAAGTCACCTCGGTCCTCATCAGATCCTACAGAAGGAGCTGGTGGCCCCTGGACAAGGCCCTCAAAGTAATCAACGTCCGGCATGAGGTTCTAGGTACATCCTGGAGAGGTCGCCAGTCCGTTGCAGGGCACAATGTTTCTTTCACACTTTGAGTTAGTTTACCTTTGGTTTTTTTTTTACTTGAGTACCCACAGTAAACTCACACAGGCACACATGCACATTCCACACAGAAACTGTGTGACATATGATGAAATCAAAATTCCTAAATATAACAATGCTGATCATAACCTTTAAAACAGAGAAGTTATTATGTTAAAACCTAAGCGGCACCGTGTGTATTGGAATCAGTGATTGCAAGGAGGAAGACATGTATGGGTTCAGGTGTGTGTGCGTTTGTGTGTGTGTGTGTGTGTGTGTGTGTGTGTGAATGTGTGTGTGTGTGTGTGTGTGTGTGGATCGGTTGTGGTATCCAGTAATAGATCGGTCGGGGTACACAGTACTGGATCGGTTGGGGTACCATGTACTAGATCGGTTACAGGGCCCAGTACTGCAGGGGTGAGAGACCAAATATTGGACAGGATGTTTGCCGTCACGCTCGAGGTTTGTTCCGATGTCTGATGTTAAATCAACGTTAAAGCTATGTGCCTAGTTTTACCATCAAAGACAAAGTTGTGACCTTTATGACCAACCTGTCATTTTGGGAACTCAGCCTCCGTTATGTCATATGCAAATTAGGCACCGTAGTGTGACGTCATATGGAAATTGGCCCACGCCCCCAGCCAGAATGAAACTAGTTGCTTCCTTTTTCAATCTCTTTACAGATATTCACACTGAATTGTGTGAATGCTGTAAGAAATCGCTCAATTATTTTTCCAGTGTTCTTTGTGTGCTGTGTAGGACATGACTTGCAAAACAGTGGTAACAAAATGACGCCAGCAAATTGAAGCCGGACTGGTCAGCTGCAGGACATGGGACTCACCTCCTCCCTGTGCAAGGAGGTCTGGCCTGTTAACGCTTTCTAGCTTTTATTTAGTGTGATTTATAACGTATTTAATATGTGTATATGTTTTCAATAATACATCCATGAACATAATGACTGGTTTATTTATTCAAGATAGGTAACAATATATCGGTGATGCAGAAATGGTGATGAAAATGGTCAGGAATGTTAATGTGTGCACAAATTCACTTCTCTCACAATTTGTATACAAAACCTATTGTGATTTGGGTCGCGATGGTTTGTAATTTTCAAAAACCGGGTCATCAGAAAAAAAGTTTTGGGAAACACTGCACTACACCACCAATCACATGATCCCAAACTTTCAAAAATAATACGTGTTTTCCATTTGGCCATAAGATGGCAGTGCATCGCTACATCCTCACTGGAGGATGAAATCAGTCACTCAAAGGAGGCGAACACTATGATTTACTGATACATAACATACTTACATTCAAGCTCTGGAGATATACTCACAAAATTAACTGTTATTGTCATTTTCCTGAATATTTATTCCTGAATATTTCTGGAACATGTTTAAATCTTCAATAATACGTTGAATATTTTGTGATGAAAGAAAATTTCGACAATGACTGTAATAAAAACAAACCAGATATTTTTATTTTGCACAATTCAAGAAGCACATGCACTGAAAATTACACCACCAGAGAAAATTAAGAGCCCTGAGGATGACATTGCACCGATCGCTTTCATTTCAAACACACAAAAAAAGGAAAACATTTAATTCTGTACAATGGCACGTGCACTGATTTTGTGTATTGATTTTGCATTTTATTAAACCATAAAGTGGCTGTCAGCGCTTAAGGCATAAAGGACCACATAATGCAGTTCTTGTACTCAACGTAACTCATGACGACACCCTGAGTAAAATATGTTTTAAAAAACCTGATTTAAACTGTTAACTTTAATAAAATGCAATTTTGCATTTTTCCAGTCAAAATGCATTAAAACAATAAGCAAAAGCCTTTTTCTTTATAGCTTTAGAGTACAAAAATGTTCATGGTGCAAAGAGGCGAGGCTGCATCGCCACAAAGGAGAAGTTGTAGAACTGTGGCAGGCCCTGGTGGGTGATGTTGATGAATCGGTCCCAAACAAATGGCGGGAGGCCGTCCTGCGTCGTTGGCCCGTTTACTGCCTCCGCACGGAAATCCCCAGCCATGTGAAAGTCTGTCACCTGGAAGGAGAACAGCGTACAAAATAAGGCAAGATTTTAAAACACTACATGACAGAATAGAATATGTTTTGTAACAAATAAAAGGAATAATAGCTCATTAGGGATTTGGCTAATTTGGCATTGAAGGAGTTTTTTTAATATATATTTGGAACCACTTATTAAACAAATCCAGAGCTGCCAACTTAAAATACAGATATTAGAAGTGATCATTCATACACATTCACACAGAACAATCTCTAATACACAGATGGCCAAGTTGGATCTTTTTTTTGTTTTGTTTTGTTTTTTTGTTCCACTTTAGGAGCCGTTTTCAAAAAGTTGCGTTTAAGTGGCAAGGTTGTCATAGTAACAGTCACACAAAACGTAACGAAAACTTTCCGTATTCACTTGAAAACACTTCCTTTAGAGTAGGTGTCCTTTTAAATCTCAATCTTCTACCTGCATTCACATTGAAACCTACTGATTCTGCCACACATCAGCATTCAAGACATTTCGCCAACGAGCAGCGCCGTGCGTTCCTCTGAGGGGAGCAGTGATTAAGTGAGACCGACGCAAGTAAACAAGGACTACCTTAGTGTCGTAGCATCCTCCTGGCGAAGGCCTTTCTGATCTCAGGTCATTACGGCAGCAAATAGTCTTGCAGGGGTCACCGTGGGAGTACGGATCATTCTTGTAATCTGAAAAGAAGAAGCAGATATCGTATCACAGGATATAACAACCTCAACATGAAGGGACTGCAGGCCGGCATTATTATACTTATATACTTATATTTATACATTATGTGCTGGGAGGAAGTTCACTGCAAAGGTGAAACAAATTTTGTCGATCTGTTGATCACTTAACGTGCACTAACCGTTGAATCTCATGATGCGCTTGAGGGAGTCCAGGTCTTTGACGTCTCCCTGGTCGCGGCGGAAGATCTTGGCTCTGGGACAGAGATCGTAGGAGAAGTCATCGCCGTGCTCCTTCCACATTTCTCCATAGCCACTCAGAAGGTAGATCTTCTGGTGGAAAGGGATGTTGTAGGATGGCCAGTATCCTGTTCAAATGAAGAGAGGATAACATAAAAAAGAATCATGTATTGAAAACATTTCTGCACCAACGATATTTGATGATATAACCGATAAAAAAGTCTCTATGAAATACATTATAGTGCTTTAAAGTTCCTATATATTTATGTTTTCTTCAGAAACACTGGTTAATCTTGTGTTCCAAGATAATGCTCACACAATCCACTCGGAAAATGTAATAAACATTAAGAAGCAGTACTGTTTTGAAAATCTACTCTTTTTGAAATGTCACTGATAGACATGACTGTCTTGGTGTTTGGGAGACTAAAGCTACAATCCAGAGCTTAAGGTTTAACTGTGAATTTCTTGTCCTCACCTTTAAGCTCATAACCCCAGTCATTGTCTATCAGGGTGTGTAGACCTCTAAATAAACATGAACACAGTCCTTGAACACACAAGTAAACAAACGGGCCGTGTGTGTGTGCTTCAGCTGTAGCCACAAGGGCTGTGATATAAAACTAGCCTATTGCAAGCTTTACTATAGAATGTTGCTATACGTTGCATCTTTAGTTTAAATACAGTGGATATTGGTGGGTAGGAAGACGTCGATCAGTTACCTCTGCGCAGAGCTTGCGTCTGGTCGGTATATTCCACCAAACCTGGGATCTGCTCCACCACCGTCAGCGCGCCGTCCTCGATGCTGTGACCCAGCTTGACTTTGCTCCGGTCCAACACCATGTACTGGTTGTTGTAGGTGCCTGAAGAAAGTTAATGACATTCAGCTCAATGTGTATTTAGAATTAACTTAGTTTACTATATATTATAAACAACCCAGCAATGCCACATGATCAAGCACAAGAACTGTTGGGCAGGAAAAAGTCCTTTTTGAAGGGGAGACAGAAGAAGAAGTGGCAAGTTTTAGATTAGGCACAGTGATCTGTAGACTGAATGGCTTTAAATCAGATCTTTTTTACTTTGCTTCTAATTTGCAATACGAAATTTAGCTGATTCAGTCAGTTTTCCAACGTATAGTGTGTGTTTGTTTTAACTGTTGTTGTGAAGTAAACAGTGGTGTGACATACTATAGTTATTTTCGTTTTCATTTACAGTGAAAGGTAATTACTAAATTGAGAAAGCTGGGCCTTGGGACAAACTGCAACAACACATCTCTAGTTTGATAATCACATCTGAGGCTTTGAAGTAGAAGATTATATTAAGAAGTCATGAGTATATTGAAGAAGAGGGAATTCATTATGTACAAGGAAGGTGAATGAAAAGAGGTTTTAGGAATCAACAGTGAGAATGTATTGAGGAACTGAAACAACAGCAGTGTGCTCGGTGCTTTCCATTTCCTGTTTTAGTTTTCTTAAAGAGTAAATGGGTTTTAGGTTTGAAGGGGTTTTCAATATCTTGCTCAGGGAAACTTCGACATGTGGACGAGATATTTCCTCCACAGCGGGAGTGCTGCGGTGCCGTGCATTAATGACTTCACTCACCAGAATTGTGCATGGAGAAGGTTTTGGCCCATTCTTCACCGGTATGCGCCAAACTGTGAGCCAACCTGACTCTCTGCCACGCCAGCAAGCTGTCGGGTTTTATGGCGTCGAAAAGGGAGGAGTCGAAGACGTTGTTGGTCGTCTGGGTCATCATCAGGCCGCTGCCCAGGAGGTAGAAGTCGTCCAGAGACACCAGGAAGCCTGAAGACGCAAACACACGCCAGTCATGGGATTTATATTGATTTAAAAAGGTGTTTGTTTTAGTAAATGAGTGAGGATAAGAAAAAAGATAAATCTCTGTAGTGAAAGACACAAGTGATGAAGGTTTGGACTTTGAACAGAGTGTCATATTCCTTTTTTTGTGGTTATATTAAACACATTGTCTGTGCAGCCACTGATGGGTTTACTGTACCTGGGTAGCTGCTGAAAGACAGTTTTCCAGTCGCCGTATGGGGCTCAGCGACCCGAAAATCGTAGTGTTTGTAGATCCGCATGGTGGCAGCGTACGTGTACCAGCTGGAGTGAGCGAACAGGAGGTTCTCAAAGCCCGGAAGCATCTAAGGAGAAACACCCACCACGACAAAATGGATGAAAAACATGATAATCTTGTGGCAGGAGGGGAAAAAAATCACTTGATAAAGAAATCTTAATTAATATCTGGATTACTAACTTTTGACATGGATTTTCTTTTGAACATTTATAGATAGAAAATCCATCTTTCATTTGTCATCAAGGGTTTCTTTCATGTCTCACATGTAAATCTCTTTACAGCTGACGTTAGTGATGCATTGCTGATTCTCCTCACAGTAGAAATTAGAAATTGCTTTTCTACATCGCTGAACTCAGATCAGCATAAACGCGTTTCGCTCTCGGACCTTGATGAGCGCGGAGCAGTGGCCCATCCCGGGAAGTTTGAAGTCTCTGAGCGGAGGGTTGGATCCTGGGACGATGGCTGGGATCAGATCCAGCAGGTCTCCCACGGCGTTCAAGAACTGGATGGCAAACTGCGACAGCGGCTGTGGGAAGGAGAGCAGATAAACAGCCGGTGAAAAACAGGATTACTGCTGTCAAACTCAACAGTGCTTCAAAAGAGGGTTACAAAGAAAAGGACAAAACCGATCCCTGGAGCTAATAAAACTATGATAAACCAAATCACAAATGTTTACAAGCAGAGGATCTGTGTTATTGCAGTGTGGCTGACTTCAGTTTAAAACATTCAGATCCATGAATGACTTTAGAAGTGCCTTAAAAAATGAAGTAAACATGTCACTGTTTTTTATGAGAGGCCACTGTCCTTCAATGTTTCACTATTCATTAATTTTTATTGTAGTTTTTTTTTGTTTTATATATCTCTTGATTACGTAGCAAACGATAATATATTGAGGTAGAATTCCTCAAATAGACCACATTGGTGTTTGCTAATTTAATAAAAGGTCAGTACAACAGAATATTCATATATCACTTCAGTACTAATAACAATCATGCAAATACATGGCCTAATACAACATTTATATAAAAGCATACTGCAGAAATCTCATGCAGTTTGAGGAAAAACTTCCCTTACTTGTATTGAATATGGAGTTCCACTATATTAGTATAGTCTATTTTGTGTCTGCTGTTATACTGCTCGTGGGGATTATTACCTTTTTTCCCTGTTTTTTGGCCCAATCTGCCACTCCGGCCTGTAATCCGTCCATCTGAGCCACGATGAAGCCGGCGTGCTTCCACAGCGGATCAAAACTCTGGTTCAGTTTCACCTGCTGTCGGACCCACGAGTCCTGTTTCCTGAAGTACATATGCAGTATATATGAATTTTATACAGAAAAACAAAGCCTGAAATGCACAAGATCCACAAAAACACATTGACTTTATCCAATTTGTAGTCAAATCTTAAGTATAAAAAAAAAACTTGAATCTTTCAATCTCATCAGTTCCGCTATTTCAGCTGATGCATCATGGTTTGAAAAAAAAAAGGAAGGGGGCCTATTCTGTGCTGAGCTTCAGTGAAAAGAGGAAATAAAAGACACTGACAGTGTTGTATGATTTATATCATATGCAGTGCTGCTGTTGTGATTTTAAAGTTTTCCTTGGAAAAGGGAACCAACTCACGTCATGAAATCCTGCACCGGGTCGAGGACCTTTGGATCGTGAATCAGCTGCGGGTACATGTTGGCGTAGTGGTCCATCATTTGCCTTCAGAGAAACCAAAAGTGAATACTGGATAAATGAACTACAGAATAAGACATGCATTTATGTTTTTACCATTTCACAGTTTGTAATGGTCTTACGAATGAGTATTTATCAAGATATAAAGGTTTGAGTTCACTGTTTTATTTTGCACTTACTGTGCAGTGAGGAAACCTTCCAGGTAACCAGCCAGGAAGAAAGTGATATCATCAGCTTCAGGAGTTTTTCCATATCCGGCACGGATCTCTAAGACGCTCCAGCCTGTGCTGGACAGGGTGTTGTTCAGGTAGCCGTAAGCGTCACCATCCACCTCCAGCACGCCCTCCTTCAGCAGGACAGTTTTTTGTTGTGCATTCCAATACGCAGTTGCTGTTATCAACTCTGAGAAAATCACAGTTGTAAAGAAACGTAAAAAAATCAAAATGAGGACACAGACATAGAATAGAATAGAATAGAAATGAAGTGAATTGAATGGAATTGAATTGAATTGAATTGAATTGAATTGAATTGAATTGAATTGAATTGAATTGAATTGAATTGAATTGAAATTAAATTAAATTAAACGAATTGGTGGTTCTAAAAACACAAGAATATCAGCAATATTTATCACTATCAATATATATCAACATTTACCATCTTGGTGCATCTCTGTAATTGCATCTTTCCTTTTATTGTATGTAAACTGTAAGGACAATGCAACTGTTGTATAATGACACACACTTAAGATTAAATCATTTAAGTCATCAATCATTCATTTGATTGAATCAAGTGTCAACTAAATAAAGCTGCTGAGTCATCATTTGAGGTAGACTAAATATAAACATTTCTGTGTTCTGGTCTACTTTTGTTCATATTTATTGCCCAAGTGCTGTTGCATGCTGTGTAAACACAATAGTCACCTTTGATCTGTCATACAAATGCCACAAGGAACAGAAAACTGTTTTAAAAATGGTAAAGTATGTTAACAAAGAAACCCAAAAATGTGCAAATAATATATCCAGCAATCCAACAAAAAACACAAAATCCAGGGCCTGATGAATCATATTAGCTGAATGGATTTGAATGTGGCACAAAACATTGTTGATAAATCTGAGAACTGGACTTTCAGTGCTCTGACCCTAACAAGCTATATGATTACCTTGCAAATTGTACACAATTGTGCTCTCTCTTTTGCACACATACAAAAATGTGTGCAGTGTTTGCATTGACAAATTCCAACATGAACAATGAGCTTCTTGGAATGGCAAACTGATTTATATAGATACTATGAATGACATGATAATAACAAGGGGGGAAAAAATCAAATATGCAATAAGAACCGAACACCAGAATAAAGATGAAACGAGATTTAGGTATTTTACAATGACTAAAATCCTGACCGAAGTATCCAATATTATTAGTAATAGCAGTTTGATAGAGATACAATGAGAAACAAAGTGAAAGTAAAATGTTAGTGACATGATGTGATGGATGGACAATAAGTATATTCAGATAGAGTAGTATTTAAATAAGTAACACACGACCTGACAAAAACTCCTTCATGCAGCACTTTTTACGCCCGTCTTATATGAGCATTACAGTAACTCCAAAGATTTCTCCACCTCGACCTACTTACTTTGAGCAGAGGCGAAGGTCGAAACCACGCTGAAAAGGAAAACAGCAAGAAGACTATTGAGGAAAGTCATGCCTGCGACCATGCAGGTAGGGCAAAAACTAGAGCAGCAGTGAGCAAGGAATTGGTCAAAAGTGGAGCACAGGAGGAAGAAATGAAGTGTTGTTGAGTGGGACAGGGAAAAGCTACTCGGAGAGTCACGAGAGAGAGCGGAGCGCGTCCTGATTGGCTGCGGGACGAAAGAAAGGAACACGCAAGATACATGTGCCAACACATAGAGAACATGCATGTACCGTGGTTTTCGGTTTCTCGGGTGTTTTATAAATGTGTAATAAAAAGAAGTTTCCAGTGAAAAAAAAGAGTTTCACCCCAGATGGGACTCGAACCCACAATCCCTGGCTTAGGAGGCCAGTGCCTTATCCATTAGGCCACTGGGGCTTCGCGAGAGGTAAACGTGTTATCGCTTTTATTTAAAGATACATAAATATGTGGTTGTCACGATAGATTTAATGAGGACAACGGTTATTCATCAGTTCTATCAAGACAAACAAATTACTGGTCAGTCATTCTGATTTTATTCACAGTAAAAACCGCTTTATTTGATAAGTCAATAGTGTTTTTGAGGATAAAGAAATCAATCTCAAATTGCAGCAGGGTTAAAAACTCAAAGAAATAAACACACGAAGTAGATCCCTTTCATTACCTTCCAGGTTTTTCAGAAAAAATAAATAAATCTTGCAAACCCTGCATTCAAGTGGAATGTGATGTGTTGCTGCCCTCCAGTGGTTGATTTGACAAAAACCTTCATAAAATGCATAATTCAACTCACAGTTAAGCAGAATAAGCTCAGCTCCTTCCAACTTTAAAATATGGACAAGTCTAAATTAAGTGAAACAGACAAATAACATGACACTATAGTATTTTGATTATTTCCCTTGTGGGTATACGTGTAGAATGTACACCACAGCTGGAGTTAGTGCAGTGCCAAGTGGTGAGAAAGGCAGTATTGCTATAAAACTACCATTTATAACCTGAAACAGCTCGTTATGTTTAGCCTGATAAAATGACAGATTCCCGTTCATAAACAACCAAAGACAAAAACCAAAACCATGTTGTGATAATTATGTCAGTCTCCATCAACATTTATAATGTACTATGCTAAGAAAATAACATAAAAGACCAATCCAACTTCATTATACAAAGAGTAAAGAAGGCACACCATGTATGCTTATAGATCCTTCTCTGTAGCATTAAAACCCATTTTACAGCTCTTGTATTAAAATAAAGATGCTCCATAGGTTTCTTTGTGTCTTCCACACTGATTTAGGAATGACATTATGTAACAGTGACATCTGTAAGCAAGACTTTTTTTTATAGATGCTAAAAGTAAAATGATTCATTTAAATAACCACAAAGCAGTAGATTTGACATATTCTCAAGAAAAGAGAAAAAAAAAACTCCACCAAGACCAACATTCAGCATCATAGCAGCAGCAGAAATTATAAGCAATATTTTAGAGAATGTTTCAGCTGCTGTACTCCAACACAAAGGTGGCTGTGTTGAAAATAAATACAATTGATTCAAACAACTCAAAACAACATGCCACTCTCTCATTCGTCGTCGATCAGTTTCTCGGCGCCGTTCTCGGCTTGTCTGTCTGCGCTGCTCCCTCCTTCCTCTCCGCCTCCTCCTCCGTCCTCGTCGTCCTCGTCCTCGGCGTACGACAACGACTGGCTGCTGTAGTTGATCATGGTGCGGGAGAGGTCCACTTCGATGGGGAAGACGTCCGCCTCTTTCAGCACGGCGTAGCACTCGTCGTAGTAGTGCGACATACCCGAGACGAAGCGCTGCAGCTGGAACACGATGTCCTGAACTGGAGGCAAAGCGGAGAAAAGGAAAACGTAAAGTCAGCCAGTAAAATGTCTGAATTGTGTTTTACTAAAAATGAAGAGGATTAAGTAGAAGAGCAACGAATATATTAGTTTATGCAGAAGTTACAGTAAATTAATAGAAACTGACCACACTTCATGAATGTTTTACCAGTTTTTAAATAATTAGTCAATTGTGGGGGGAAAAGATACCGGACCATGTTTCTGATCCAGCAGCTCGATCTTCTCCAGAACGTCTTTCCTCATTTTGGCGAATCGAGCTCGAGCCTCCTGCCGACACCGCAGCACCAGACGGTACTCGTAGTTACCGGTGCTGACTCGGTACAGAGGCTCTCCCATGGCCTGAGGGAGGAAATATTCATGCATTGAGAGGACAAAAGAAACAAATTCAATGAAGCAACGCTTCACTTCCACAACCAGAGCGGCCCGAGGGAACGCTGCCGCGTTTTTACCCAGAATACATTCAGAAGCAACAATTGCTGATTCATTTGTAAACTTGAGTATTTAAATTACTTGTGAACGTGGAAATAAACAGTTGATTAAATGTTTTGTACTTTAGTAACTCCAGTTATTACATCAAATGATAACGACTAAGGTAACACTCAGTCTGCAGGTCAACCAGCCCCACTATGTGCCTTTATTTACTGCTTACAGAAAGTAATGAATTGTGAATATAATTTGCAACAGTTATTCATATACAGATTTGATTTGTGACTCACAATACTGCTGTATTCTTCATCGTCCATTTCCTTCACCTTCAGACAGTACGACTGAAAGACAAATAAACACGCTGTTATTCTGCTGACTGATAGTTGGGCTGATGTACACCCGAGTCCACACGCTGCTGCAGCCTCACCAGATATTCAAACTTCACGTCCAGGTACTTGCGGATGGTGAGCTTTGTGTCGGGTATGGCCTTGTGAAGGTACGTATTCAGATCATGGAGCATCTGCACGACACATGTGACATCCCAACAAAACATGTCACTATTGACTTAAAAATCATAGGAATAGAGATATCAAGGAGAGAGGCTCCTAGTTAAATGATTCAGAGGTAAATTTCACTCACAGGCTTGATGGTCTTCAGCAGCTGAATGCCGTATTTCTCGATGTTGCGGTGCGCGTCGGCAAACTTCACAAAGGCCTCGCTGGCTGCAGCCTGAGGCTCTCGTACGCCGATGACAGAAAAAACATCTCCAAAGGCTGAAAAGCATCGAAAAACTACTCAGTACAAGCTTCAGGCAAAGAGTAGAAAGAAAACAGCTTCCACAGAAAACACACTACTGATAAAAGTTTGGGTGCATTTTAAAACCATTTAGTTGCGTGCAGCTGATATATCCTCTTAAATCTTGTTTTGAAAAGCTTTGAATAACGAACTTCTGATAGGAACTGAATGTGTGAAAGTGAAAAACTCAGGTGCAATAAAAGAACCAGGAAAGAGAGTTAATAGATATTACAAAAACACAAAAAGGAAATTATATTTGCTGTAATACTTCTTTGCATGACTTTTATACTGTTGGAAATCCAATTTATTTTCCTTTTGAATCATGCAAAACTTCTCAGACATGCATTTGTGGGATGAGCAGGTGAACTGGGATTGTGGGTGTCAAACGCTGATTGTTGAAGTTGCTGGGCTCTTGTGGCTGCACAGGGTTTTTACAAACACTCCTGAAGCTCTTGTTTGTTAAAGTTCAATTTCGAACATGACTCGTTTCTTCCAGCTTTAAAATACCAGCACACAAGTCAAGAACAAAAGTTGGGATAGAAATCTGCAGAACACATCAATACATATTCAAACTATTGTGAATCTAGATGGAACTAAACAAGCGTGGTAAAATGTGAAAAGTCATTTTTTTTCCCCCAACTTTCTCGTAAAGTAACTGACCTCTGTGCGTTTGAGAAAGCTCAAAGAACGCTCGCAGTAGTCTCTTAGTGTGCTCCATCAGCCCTGAAAGCAAACAGAAGGTTGATAAGAGAGGATTTCAAACAGACTAAAACAGCAGATTCCTTTGAATCTGTAACAGTTCTCAGATACTAAATATGACTGAATCTGACAAAGTCCAGGGTTTTGACGATAAACTAGAATTACTGACATTTACATAAAACATTTCTGGGAGTCTTATTGGATTATTGTTTTACCTTTGTAGAGTTCTGCTGTTTTCTCCAACTCTTCCAGTCTTTTAACCAGTCCGTCTTTAAAGAAAAATGACCAGTTTATACAAGGATAACCTCAATTCATCTGTATAAATAATCTTTCATTGATTATATTAATCATCTTACCGTTACATAAAATGGCTCGACTGAGTCCAAGTGCATCTGCTGTGCCAGAGCTCATGTTCTCCACCAGGCGATGTTTCACCTTTTTCAGCACTTAAACACACAAAATTAATTCAACACACTTATTGACACTGAATAAGAGAAGTTATTAGTTATTGAAGAAAGAAATATATTACACTATAGTAAATGAAAAAAACTTTTTCGGTTTTTCATTTTCTATTTATTGTCTCATGACGTTTCATTTATTTGCTTTTTAGTTTGTTTATTGTCTATTTACTACCAAAAAGCTTTGGATATTGTCCCCAACACAGTAAAGTTTTAGTTTTTAACATTTCTAACATCTTAACATGCAATATTTGTATCATAACCGTAACATTTCAGGTGATTTGTGACCGTCTGTGATAAAGGTTACAAAAATAGAGACTACAAAAAAGTAATTTGCGCATTAAATTGTCTGAACTGAATTGAACTGCAGCCCATAATGAATGTATGGAAAGTGAGAGCGATACCTATATCCAGAGACTTTCCCTGCTTTGGGTCAGCCTGCAGTTTGTTGTAGTGAATGATTGCTTCTCCCTGTAAAACAACAAACCCAGAGCGCCAACAATTCACAATCAATTCAAATCAATGAATAATGAAAGTATAGAAACATATTTGAAAAAAAAATCACCCATATATTTTATTTGTTTGTATAAAATCCTAAAAATACTCATATTTCATGTGTTAAAATATAGAATGCTGAAGCTTGCTGAAGGTGAAATTCACAGGCGGCATTTGCACTGAACACACTCTAATCCCTTTAATTCCTAAACTGACCCCGTCTTTATTCAGGCAGGCAGGAAGTCATGGCCTTTTTGAGGCGTGAACAAAAGATGTCAGAAACAACACAGCCGCTGCACGTCGGTGACGTAATACCAAAAGCTATGGAGGCTATTGTCCGGTCCTCATGAGCACCACTTGACAAGACGGCACAGTCAGACCACTGGCCAGCCCGGGTTAGTCGTGACCTGCTGGATTATTCACTGAAACAGCTGCAGAAAAGAGGTGAGATTTCCCTTTCCCAACTTTTTAAATTCAGATGCTTTTCGCTTCTACCTTTAGGTGGATTTTAAATGTTCTCATGATTGTTCAGTGTTGTTTTGCCGATCCAACATTCCCCAGTTTGATTGTCAGAAATTTTTGTGCGTCTGCTTTTAGAGCTCAGTGTGGCACAACCAACTACTCTGACATTTATCTCTGCAAATGAAATGAAAGGCAGCAAAAAAACATTGTATGCCCGACCCTAACAGGAGTAACGGAAGAATCTGATAATCTACAAGCCAAAGGATGAAGCAAGTAACAGAATATTATTCCAGCAACCTCTCATTTACCACATCAAAATGGCTTTGATAGCGTTTGCTGCTTTAATGTAATGAAGAACTAAGAATGCAACTAAAAATGGGCCCAGATTTAGATAAACTTAGATCTGCAATCTAAGACTGTAAGTACCTGGACAGCTTGAATCATCTTGGCCACTTCCACCTTGGTTTTCCCCTTCACCAGTTTCCCGTTCACGCCGGTGATTTCATCGCCAGCCGCCAGCGTGCCATCCAAAGCTGCTGGGGTGTTATCGAAGACCTGCGAGAAAACAACTGCCACATTATGTACTGATGACACGCGTAGAAACTGAGGAAATCTATTTATTCTTGTTCAAGAGCAAATTAAGAGACATTTGAGGTATCGTAGTGCAGTAATGAAACCGTGCAAAGTCTGAATGTTCTCCTGGTGCTTTTTTGGGTTCTCTTTGAGTGCGCCAAAGAATCAATTGATAAATCAATGGGTGAAAAAAAAATGTCATGGATTACACACCGAGGAACAATGAAACCTTATAAATGATGATATTCTCACCTGGACAATGTAGAGGCAAGGACAGTACTGTGCTCCACCACCAATGCTGATCCCAATGAGGTTATTAGCATCTTTCTTCAGGTTCACAGTACCTGGTACTGTCGGTATTCCTCTGATAAGAATAATAGAAAAAAAATTTTCAAAACACAGAAAAAAAAAATCTGAACTTTGCAGTGTTTATCTGATTGAAGAAATTCTTATCCAGTTGCAGTTTCACACTCTTCAGAGGTACTTTAGGGAGTTTCGTGACGTTTCAACATGCTTTGATTTGTCACTGGTTCAAAAATACTGAATAAATGACACATGGGTAAATGAATGAGTTATTAAACTTGGGAAGCAACTGTGACTCACAACTTGTCCTCCTCCAGTTCATAATCCATGTCTGTGAACATTGTAGAAGAGTGTCAATGTTGTCCCTTTAAAACCTGCACAGATAAAATTAAGAGAATTGATTAATTCCAGTGCTTGATAAACATTCCAGGCAAGTAAATGATTAAATTATTATTGATTATGCTAGGGGGGAGTGAATCAAGATTTAAACAGCTGATCAATGGGAGGATGCGAGGCTCGGCAGCTAACAGCTGCAGTGCAAACAGTCCAAACTGACACTATCACAGTGGCTCAATATATTTATCTTGTGAGCGGAATGCGTCAACCAGTGCAGACCGAACAAATAGAGTAATATTGAAAGGGAGAGACGGAAGCATAAGGGGGATAACTGCCAACAGCCTTGTTAGCCGTTAGCTCCTGGAGGCTAATTGACAGGTGTTCAGAAACATTAACTCGCGCTTTACCTTTAATAACGTCGCAGCCAGCAGCAGTCATGCAGGTGTCGCTCAATATGAACAAAATACCAAATATAGTTGTTTAAAAACGGCTCCGTGTCGATGGTATATTAACTTTTGTGTGCTGAAATATCCTGTTTACTTTAGTGCGACACGTCCGGTGACGGAGCGGAAGTGGTCATTAAAAAAAGGTCTGGCAAAATAAAATATAATGAAATGAAATAAAGTTTATTTTTAATTAATTTTGGAATCAAAAATATATTTCCTGCGATTTAAACTAGTATCGTTGATTTAATTTGTATATATAAAATTATTACTGCAATTCAGCTATTTTCTTTAAAGGTGAAGATACAAGAGATAATCTAATCACACTAATCAACCTTTTGTTTTGCAGAAAGAGAGCCTCCACCTCCATTCTTACTTTAGCTCCAAGACTGTTCATCGCCACCCAGGATGAGTATGGTAAGTATTAGTCTGTGCTTATATTTCAGCTCCTCTATGCCTCCATTGCCTTTAAGGCATGATTTATAATTTATAGCAGTTGTTTCACACTTACCTGAAACATTTGCACTGTACTCAATTTATATTTGTTTGTGTATTCCAATATTGCACTACCTTAAGTGAAACTTCCCTCCCTGGTTCAGCACTTCATTAGATGGATAGTACTGTATAATAAAGAAAATAGTATTATATGTTATTGTTTCTTAACATTTCCATTTATAATAGGCTTATTTGTAATTAAGCAGTATTTCACGTTTGCTTTCACAGCAACTTGAAATGAAGAATGTGGCTCTGAGAGCTGGAGATCAGCTGAAGATAAAGGGGGAGATCCTGCATGATGCAGAAAAGTAAGACAACAAAGGGCATGACCTGTTTTTTTATTATTGTTTTGCAATGAAACACATCAAAATTGTAATATCTTGGCAGTTACTATGTACTGAAATGTGGATATTTGTGTGTATACTTTTAACCCTTGGTGTTCTACTGTATGTCATGTGATCACATCATTATAAAACTACCTATTTGCTCAGGTTCCGGATCGACCTCGGCTGTGACTCAGAGGACCTGGCACTGCATTTTAACCCCCGTTTCTGTGATGACACCGATGGTACTGTCATCGTGTGCAACTCAAAGGAAGCTGGTTGCTGGGGCGAGGAGATACGAGAAATGAAAAACCCTTTACAGAGGGGCTCTGATGTCAAGGTAAGAGACTGCCATAAGGAGGCAAGCATGTGCATGTTGTGGTGTGTCGTTTTATGAAATCATCTTCCAGAAAGAATTACATGAGGCAAACTTTACTATTCAGCAACCATAGGCTACTCAGATCATGATCGGGTTTCTGTTATATTTTTGAGGCATCTACTCAATTTCGGAAAACAATGAAATAAAAAATCTCAGAGCCAGAATCTCTCTTGTTCCAGATTGTGGTGAAATTGTCTTTTGACATGTTTGAAGTGGAGCTTCCCGATGGACAGGAGGTCCAGTTTCCCAACCGTGCCGGGATGGACATCATCACCTACATCAACATCAGAGGGGACTTCAAGCTGAAGTCTTTTAAAATCGACTAAGAGACACGGCTGCTGCAACACATGCAAGCTTCGAATACAAGTCTATAGATGATTCTCTGCTCAGTTCAGGAGAAATTATTATCAACAATTGTGGGTCTTCTTTATTTGAGAAATGTATTTTTGACTGAAATGTGCCATTGTATTAAAAAAAAAAAAACAATGAAAAAATCGTTGTTATCCTGTATAGTGATACATGTGCTTTATGTACAAAGCTGTTCAACTATGACAACAAATCTTTTTCAAAATAATAAAAAGAAGACGACTTAAGGTTTGTGTAGTATATGTGTTATAAATTGATGGCTGTATTTAGACATTATCCTTTTGTAGAAGTGTTACAGGAACCATGCAACAATAAAATAAGGCTTGTAAGGGGTTGGATGCTGTAACAAATACACAAGAAATGGCAACTCATCCAACGTTATTTTAAAAACAAATTAAGTCTGGTTAAAATGATAAAGAGGAAAGAGACAATGATCCAACAGCATTCCTTTCAGCATCTACCCTTCTGATATTAAAATAAAATAAAACCTATCCAGCCGGATCTTGGTCATTTCCACCTCAGTTTAGATGGTAAAATACACATCAAACAATGATGACAAAAGTCCTAAAACTGAAATATTTGTTGTTATAAAACAAATTGAAGCATGATGGTTTAGACATTAGCTCTTTATAAAGTTTGCATGTTTTGTGAGTTTTGTGCGTCAACATGTTCAGCAATCCATAAACATGCATGTCAGGCAGCCTGATGACTTTAAAGTGATTGTACGTTGCCTCTTTGCGTCAGCCGGGTGATAGTAAAATAGCTTCGACTCAACAGTTATCCAAAAATAGATAGGGACGTCTGGTGGTGTGAATTTGCATGTCCTCCAGGTACTCCAGTTCCCCGCCACTGTAAAAAAACATGCATTTAAAAAACATTTAAAATGATTGTGAGTATTTGTGACGCACTGATAAACTACCTATTGTGTACTATCAGCCGCAATCTGCCCTAACAACCAGTTTACTAAACCGGGATAGAAAATAATCAGAGGAATTGGGATTACATTCATAATTGATCATACATAAATGTCATAGAAAAAGACAAGTCTGTTCTAATAAGGTCTTTTATTACAACAGCCCAATATCATTGTAAAGAGAGTCTAATAAAGATTCAATCGATATCACACAGGTTGCAATAGGCAGTCACATGAACATTAGAGTCATACAGCTGTAAAAATAAGTTTTCTGTTTTCTAAGTTATTTACAATGTATGGAGTAAGGTAATAATATGAAAATACTTTTCACATTCCTCAAAAACCAACAGTTCATGGACGTCTTGGACCATTAAATCTAAGCATGTTTTATGGAAGTAAATAGGATGTTATTGCTGCAAAGGATGATTACATCGAGTTAGGTAGTGATACTTGGGAATAATTGCATAAATATTGTGAACAGAGAAAAAGAAGGAAGAAGGAGATGCAGAGGGGAGGCAGACATTACACCTGTTTCATTGTGCTGGCCGGCATCTTCTGGTTAATCAATAACAACGTGTATCGTAAATGAAAGAATAAGAAGATGAAGGATATTTTTGCGTCCTGATCTGAAAGTAGCCCAGGTCAGACTTTGATCTCTTCTTCCTCTTCACTGAAGGCATACTGTGTTTTGTGACTTTGGGAGAAAGCCGGAGAGGCGCTGCTGCTGCTGCTGGTGCTGCTGCCCATCCTCGATCCCTTTGTGAAGGAGCCTCCGCCGTAGTGTCGGGACAACACGTCGGCTGCCCTCTGGAACCGTTCCACCTCCATCACAGCTTCTGTCTGGGGAGACCCAGCGGATGCATCGGGTGTCCTTACAGACCTCTTCTCCTCCTCCTGCTGCGTCCAGTTCGAGCTACAGGAGTGTCCCCTGCTGTTCATGTGATGCCTGATTGACCCGCAGCCATCGGAGGGGTCAGGTGAGCTCCCGGAGGGCGTCGGCACGGGTGTATCTGTTAGCAAGCTGTCTTCATCCATGTCCTCTTCCGCCTGCGCATCCCTCTCCCCTTCCTCCTCTCCCACTGGGTGATGACCAGATATGTTAAAGCCGCCGGGGTTGTCGATCAAACTGAACACCTCAGTCATGAGTGAAGGGCCGAGGTCGACGGTAAAGGAGGTCAGGGAGTCTGAGCGGGTCATGGTGAAGCCGCCGCCGTCCGGCAGGGAAGTTTTCCTCACATCGCCATCATGAAACTGTCTGTCGAAGCGAGACAGGCGGGGTAGAGTGACAAATCCAGACTGCAGACCTGCAAACAAGGGGAAAAAAACCCAAAACAACTATAATTATAGACTATAACATTCTCAGGGGAGTGAAATTAAACAGAACCAACAGCACACATGAGCTGCATCCAAATATGAATGTGTTTGCAATGTGAAAACAAACATTAGTGAAAACTAACATGCTCGTATGTTTGCATCTATAAATTAGAAGGTTTTTGGTCTGCAATAACATAGTAATGTAGTTATTTTTGCACAAACGTTTGGGCATTAATTTAGCCCTTCAGTCCTTTCCTGTCACTGTTGACAGGATTTGTTCTAACCATCATGAAACAGATAAAGTAAACTTTTTTTCCCCATACGAGTCACTGAACAAATTCACAATTATGTCACACATTTCTGACATTAGTGTCTAACAATACAATCAGAACTAGACTATAAGGGAATAACAGTCAGATACTAAAAGATGAAATTATCTTGGAAAAGGGAGCATAAACACTGACTCACTGCACATTTTTTACAACTTTATATACACAAAATAGAACTAAAACCAATCAAGTAGTAAAGGGATACACTTTGAGATTTCAGCATAGGCATCACAAGTGTACTTTAAGTTGAATCAGCATTTCTTTTGTTTATAGACAGGTTTAATTCTTCACTATAGTTTCTGCAAAGTGGCAAAATCCTGGCTTATTCTGAGCAAAGTGTCTGGGTGCTAAGATGGTCAAATTGGAATCTTTACAGTGAGAATTGTCCATAAAAGGGAGTATAGAGACAAAAGAATGTCACTTTAATATATTTAATAACTTGAGAAAGCATATACAGTTTCATCTTTAAGAATTCAGGCTGCATGGCCATATGATGAACCTACACCAATGAACTTTGTGCAGACTCACTTACACAAGATCAAAATTGTGTGCACTCAACAACACACTCCTAAGCGATGTCTTCCTATCTCATTTTTCACTTTTGAAGAAAAAACACGGAAGCTGGTCAGTTATTAGAACAAGAAAATTATCACGAGAATAGCAAGAATTTCATGTCACACCAAATTAAATTAAACTGAGGTTTTTGTCCTGCAATTTTAGTTTTTCACCAGAAGGTGGCAGTATGCAACACCCAGAATATATTTTTTGCAACATTGCAAGGGTAAAAGTAACTTCTTACAAAGTAATTTATGAGTCATAAAACAGTAATTAAGATGCATGTAAGGCTACTTGCAGCTTTATGAGATTTCTCAGCATATTGATCAACCTTGGCTGTTGTGTTGAAATGTGCTATGTAAATAAAGTTGGATTGGTTTGTATTGAATATAATTTTAGTTATTACACACTGTGTTATAATGGTTTATTAATGTTTAAATCGTCTGGCACCACTGAGTACACCCTCAAGTTAATTTAACAGTGAAACTCCTTTAATTGGCATCTTTCTCACTAATAATTGTTGTTTTATTTGAACATTCAAGTCTTATATTACACAAATTTAACCATGCCTCGAATTGAAAATGCTCTACAATGTTCAGTAGTTAAGATTTGAGAATACTTGTGCCTGAGTTTAACTGTTCAGTACTTTTTTCCATCTCTGATACATAATCATGCCGACCTTCACAAATTTACATGGATTCTGACTCTGAGTGTCCTGAACACTCACATGTGTCAGAAAATAAAAATCAGAAAGGGAAAAAAGAACCAAAGGGATGCACGTTTTGCATGAAAGGGTAAAGACTTGATAAAGTTAAGCTACAGGTTGTTGAATATCAGAATATGTCAGCTCATCTCACTGTGGGAACAAATTGTGAACCACTGCGGGTAAGAAAAAAAGATGGCTGCTAATTAAAATAATGACATAAATAACATACTCAGCTGCACTGGGATATAATAAATAACCCACTTCTGAGGAGACCTCTCATCATGCCACAGTTCACTGCCTCTCTATGGCAGCTCTACTCATTTTGGCCAAATTCCACATGAGTTAGGTAAGCCATCTGAAGAGGGGAAGGGGGATTTCCAGTCCAAACTCTGCGGCCTGCTGCCTGATAGGCTACGATTGGTGAGCACATACAATGAATGGCGTGTTTATGTTGTTCGACCGGGCCGCTCCCACATGCATGCATGCAAAGATGAAAGGAAGTGCAGAGTAAGTATATTTCTTTCAGTCGTGTGGGTGTGTGTGTGTGTGTGTGTGTGTCTCTTTCACTTTATTGTCCTCATTGTGTAGTACAGGTGTTGCCTCGGTGATCCCGAATCACTCAGAGGAAGCCCGTCTGTTTGCTGGTCGTCTTGGAGGAATGCGAGAACGACGCTGGAAGGAGGGCAGCCTCGCCCTCTATTTGTGTGTGTGTGCTGACATTTATAGTTCTGTTTGTACCAAGTCTGCTGGAGGAATGAACAGTAAGACCAGAGACCATAAAGACACACTGCATCATCACTCTGAGTTTTTATATATCTTTCGTGCGTGTGTCGCTGAATACCAGGCAGCTGTACCATTGAAGCCCATAATTAGGTCACCGGTCATTTCTTTTTTTGGTCTCACATTCACTATGCAATATGGGGCTTTATATAAGGAAATTTCACAAGACAGTATGTAGATTGCTTTCAAATGCAACACTTCTGTCTGATTTGGTTGTAATGTAATGATGATCTAAGTGCAGATAAAGTTTCTTCCTCTCTCATAGAAACTAAAACTACACATCAAATAAATGCCTTTGAAAATCAAGGTAAAGCAAAGCCGCCTACTCTCATGTTTTGAGAGTGAAACTCAAGTTCTCCCAACACTCATGGCGTTTCTGACGCCACAGAGGAATTCTTTGGTTGAATCTGACTTTCCAGTGTTTCACATAATGACAGATTTATGGTGGTTGGCCTTCATAAAAAATGGCAGGAATTTGCTGATTAAAGGTTTTTACTTCAAAAGGCATAGACTCTTTAGTGCTCTCAACCATTTTCACTTCTTACATGCGTTACTTGAATATCTAGATTAATTTTATATAAATCTCAATCACATTCACTTCTAAAACAGTGTGTTTATTAAAATGAATATTAGTGTTTTTTTATTATGATTTCCTCTCAAAATTGAAATTAAAAAGTCATGCACGACAAAAACAATAAACAAACTCAATCGATGGCTTTCTTCAACTTGACTAGATGGATTATATTTATCTCATGTAAGGCCAAGATCGTTGTTTAATGCTTCATACGTAGAAGAATGGCCAAAATACTTCAAGTACTTTCAAGTCAACACAACTTCATGGTCAAGACTTAAACTGAACTGCAACCAGTAAAGTCACTCAAACTTTGTCTCATGCTGAGAAGTATTCTTTTCTCTAAATGTCTGACATTTTAACTGGTTTCACATCAACATATATTAATGTTTGCTACTGCTTTTGCTCCATCCATCAATACAGCTTTACCTGTCTGGTATTAGGGGTAATATTATAACTTCACACTTTTTTTCAAAGTGCGTCCAAAACTTTTAGAGTCAAATTAATGCATTTTTCTTCATAACGATAACTGTCAAGATGTCATTTGTTTTTGTTTTGCTGCGAACAAAATGTTCAAAACATATTATGATATAGGTTGACTTTTTTCAGTACTAAATAAACATGTATTACTTCATCTGTTTCCCACTTGTGAGAAAAAGACTGGGAAAAAAAAGAATTTTTGGATTAAAAATAGAAGTAAATCAAATGCAGAGCTGAGCAACACTATTACCATATGTAGTAGCCTTGAAGTTTCTAAACACAATCAACAGCATTTTAAGGAAGACACTCAGTTTAGATCGACAAAGTCCTTCTAAAAATGCGTTTTGTTTTGTTTTGTTTTTTTCCAGCCACCTTTGCAGCCTCGGCATCATATGCATACAAATAAGAGTAGAGCATCTGTGTTTGAAGTTGATCTGTCAAGAATTAATCTCTTGTTGATACCAAATAAACCCAATTATCAATTAGCACAATCACTGCTACTATATTTCCCCTGCTCACTTTTAATGAAGATAATCTTGGTGCTAAGATGCTTTCCATAAATCCCGCCCCGTGCTGGAGGTGATAATCTGTATTATCTCACCATATGTGCAGAAGGAATCATCTGTGGAGCTGAGGGAGCTGGGAAAGAGCACCCTCTGCAGGCACCCGTTGGGAGAGTCGCTGTTCAGCTGGGGCAAGGAGATGGCGTTCTTAATGATGGGTGAGACGTCAGGCGGCGGGGACGACTGGTCACGGGAGCCGGCACGAGGTCGCGGCCCGGAGTTCTTCCGCACGTGGCGAAAAGTGCGAGTGAAGAAGCCGGTGGTCTTGGAGCTGGTTGCAGAGTCCGGGCTCCCCGGCTCCCGGGGGCCTCCGTAGTTGCTGAGGAAGGAAGTGTCGCCGAACACGTCGCCGCCGCGGCCGACGTGCATCGTGTGCCGGAAGTCTCCCAGCGGCGGGCTGA
>OMNM01000241.1:0-22130 GCA_900302745.1 Parablennius parvicornis
TAATCGATCTTCACCAACAGTAAATTATACCCTTGTTAGATTTTGTGAGGGGTATAAAATATGTAGTCATGTCTGCTGTATTTATTGAACCTTCTGAGGTTGCTGTTGCTGTCAGCACGCTGGTCTGTTAATGCATCCTGCACGTGGTCCCTCTGCCGTCTTCATTGCCAGCAATCATGACTCCACAAAGGAAAGGCACACGAAAACGGTAGAAATAAAACGAGGAGTCTGGACACAGCTAATAAGCAAGAAAGAGCAAAAGAAAGACTAAACTATGGAGAAAAATGGAAGAAGAGATTTTTATTCAGGTCTTCACAGATACCTTCCCTGCTGTCCTCAGCAGAAAGTGAGATGCAATTAACAGGAAGAAAAACGCCATTGATTTCTCTCTTTTCTCTTCCATCTCTACCTTCTGTTTATCTCTCTCTTTCTCTCTCTCTCTCTCTCTCTCTCTCTCCGATTCTCCAGGGATCGCTCTACTGTGGCTGTTTTTGCTCTATACCTATAGACATGCAGACGCTAATATATAATCCATAACTGTAATCAGTGTGTGCCAATTGAAGCATCGCCTGATCAAAAACCAAACTATGAAATATGATGACATGAGAAATACTATATGCCCTCGTTGATATCCAAAACATATAATAAAATATGCTGCAATAGATAGTTGGATTTCATTTTAAAGCAGAGTATCTTTGCTGCAAAATGGAGGCGTTGCCTTCGAGGTAATCTGCATGCATGGTTGAGCCTGCAGGCTTATCTGTACCCAAATGGGACTTCTGTGAATAATGATTGTGTATCCTCTCTTATAGTGTCTGCTAAATAAGATGGAAAAAGTCATAAACTGACACATATTCACTATCTTTAACTCACTCAATATTCTGTTCCCTCTTACAATCATTAATTACCCTCAAAGGTCAGTTTCCTTCACCTGATCATAATGTCTGTGTCCATGCAGCACGATCCAAGAGCATGGTGCTTGGAGAGCTGTCCCGGCTGTCCAGGCCCTGTTCTCCTCTGGATCAGGAGAAAGCACTGAAGGCTGGCTGGCTGAAAAGACAGCGGAGCATCATGAAAAACTGGCAGCTGCGCTGGTTTGTCCTGAGGACTGAAGCTCTGTATTTCTACAAGGACCAGGATGAAAGCAAGGCACAGGTGTCGAAAAAATAATGTTTGCAAAGGTTACAGGAGGTCACCAATTGTAGGGTCACAGTGTCATGTATCTGGAATCATTTTGGTTCGAGGTCAATCCATTTTCTTCCTTAATGAACCTAGACAGTTTTATTAGTTTTACCGAGGTCCAGTCAACAAATTACATATATTCCAACCTTGATAACAAGGTTTTTACTTTCTTAAATCAGCTAATAACAACAATTTTAGAGCCATTCTGCCAGATTCTGAAACCACATACACTACATACATTATGTTTTTAGTGTCAAATTAGAATTGGATAAATATCTATTTATCTTTAATTTGAAAATGACCCCCCATTAGGGTATTTCCGCATTCTCCATTAGAGGCACTGTGTGTTATTATTGCCCTGACACACACTGATAATGTGGTAACTAGCTGCCCTGTGGTTCTGCAGTAAGCACTTAGTAGTTGACCTTTGACCCTCTCTATGCGAGAAAGAGCTCAAATGCAAGTGCATCAGGAAGCACTGGGGGCATAAGTAGATGAAGAGATGTTTCCCTGAGTCACCCCCCCCCTCCATCATCATTACCTTCCTCAGTTGGATAGCTGCCCGGCGTCCAGCGTACTCAGAACTCTAAAATGTTTATCATGCACTACACGTCCGACTGAGAAACCACTGCCCGTCTACCAGTCTGTCTATCTCACACCTTACTTGTCTTTCTCCTGCAGGGTTGTATTCCTCTTCAGGGTAGTCAGGTCAATGAGGTCCCTGCCAATCAGGACGAGCCTGGCCGCCACCTTTTTGAAATTGTTCCAGGTGAGCTGGCATGGTGACAACTCTGTTGTGTATGACTGAGCAGATAAGCTTCATTCAATTGATGCTGAGCAATCTGTTTACTCCAGAGTGCCAAACAGAAAAAAAGCTGTGGGTTCAATCAAATTTTTGTTTATTTCTTTCACAAAAAGCCAACCAGAACAAAGTTGGACTCGGATTTAGAGAGAAGTTTGATGATATTTATTTTCATTTTTGCTTGAACATTTTGCATAGAGCAGGTAATGTGCTCTGTGTGACGTGTGTTGACCCAGAGTCAGAATGATGACTGGCAACAACTAACAAAGATCAATAGCCATTTTGAGTTACATGAATGAAATATGCAGAACAGTAGAAAGGATTTTGATTACCACAGCAATCCATCTGATAGCTCAACAACTGCTTGGTGATTACAGTCAGAAGAGCTGATATGAGCAAGACATAGATCAGACAGCTTTGAAAGAAAGAAAGAAAGAAAGAAAGAAAGAAAGAAAGATCAACCTTCTGTAAATCATTCCCATCTCTGTACAGTGTTCCCATGATTGTTAACATCTTGGTGTACGATTTCAGTTGTTTTGGCCTGCGTAATGACTGATTCTTTGGTAAGCATACACAACCATCCCAGATGCTAAAAAAGTTCCTACCTCATGAAAACACTAACAACCCAGGCATTTCTTTGTATGCCTGACCAACACTACCATGTCAGTTTATTCCTCAGCTGCATGAAAACCAACTTTGATCATCATAAAACAATTCAAGATGCCCGTTCTCATGAGCGTGTTCTCAGTGTGCAGTTTTCTGAAAAGTGATTTAGAAATGTAAATGACACCTATGTGCTTCAAAAATAATTTATTGACATAAGATATTTACAATTGTAATACTCTTTGTAAGCAATGAGATGGTGTCGAGTGTCACTACATTAGGTTGTGGAATAACAAAAGGGAAAGACACAGAGGAAGAAAAATACCCTGGACAGAAAGCCTGAGAGGAACAGTGCAGTTGCTGGTATCTCCTGGGAGTAGTAGTCTTTCTGGGTCGTTTCTCTCATAGCCAGCACACTACGGTATGCACCACAGTAAAGGACTCGGTAGTAAATCCAAAATACTCTTACAAGGCTGATGCAGTTAATACCAAAACCACATTCAGAGACTTTTGTCTTTAATTCAAAATTAAGATTATGCCTAATTTACAATTATTCCTTCCAAAAACATTTTGATGTTGTTGTCACTTCCTCAAAAGCATACATTTCAAATTTCAAAGATATCTAATAGTTCAGTCAAAGCTAAGCTAAAATTAACTACAGTAAATGTCAAAGTCAAATGTCAAAGCAGTGGTACCAAACTGTGTGCATCCAGTCAAAGGAAAGGCTGAGCCGTGGGGTTCTGTCTTTGTACTTTAAAGGAATGCCCGAGCTGATAAGATAATTGAAAATACAAATGCAGCTATTTCTAGTTTGCAATGCTAACTTGCTTACATATGTCACAATAGTTCATAAATTACATTTTGCCAAAATGATATGCCTTGTATCTTTGATTTCACATTTTTAAAACACAGGTGTTTTGAGGTCATTTTGCCATATTGATTTAGAAAGTAATGATATATGTTTGTGCTTCCAGGAGGAGCAGGAGAAAAGGATCGAACTGGTGTGAGCCACGAATCATTCCTGCTGATGGCCAATTCTCAGAACGATATGGAAGACTGGGTCAGAGCCATACGTAGAGCCATATGGGCTCCGCTCGGCGGAGGTGTGATACTTTGATATACTGTATATGCACACACATTCCTCCAAGCTTGACCGAGAGGATTTTATCCTCCTGGGTACACAAAAGAATTATGTGACGCTATTATTGACCTGCTGTTCCTTTTCTGCAATGTGTGACTTCAGGTATCTTTGGTCAGCATCTAGAGGAGACAATGTTGTATGAGGCTCAGTGTGGCCCTCAGCGACTGGTCCCTGTGTTGGTGGAGCAGTGTGTGTGCTTCATACGTGAACATGGACTGAAAGAGGAAGGCCTTTTCAGAGCTCCTGGCCAGACCAATCATGTTCGAGAACTGCAGGATGCTTTTGACCGTGGACAGAAGCCAGTGTTTGATAGGTGAAGCAGCGGGTGGTGGTGGTTTATCTACAGCAGCATTAAGCTATTACCTGTGTTGAACAGTACTTTATAACACACTGATCCTTTCTCTTTCAGTTCCACAGACGTCCACACAGTGGCATCACTGCTAAAGTTGTACATAAGGGAGTTGCCAGAACCTATAATCCCATTCTCCAAATACACTCAGTTTCTTTCTTGCGCTCAGCTTCTTACCAAGGATAAAGAAACGGTACTTGAATATCAAGCTGAAAAATCATTAATGTGTTTCAAATGCCTGTCTTAGAGGTCATATGTTATTTGTTTGTTTATTTCAGGGTGTCACTGAACTAGGCAAAAACGTGACATCCCTTCCTCAGGTCAACTACAACCTACTCAAATACATCTGCAAGTAAGCACACAGTTTCTTGTGGTCTAGCAGTCGTCACGGTGTGACTATGATGGAGTTCATTGTTGTTGCCTTTCTATTCACTGCCTCACAATTGACAGCCTGTCAAACCAGAAAAATAACACAAATTACACCCACATCCTCGCCGTCAAGGAAGAGTGACATCACCGCTTCTACATGCTTTCTTTGCCCATTTTATCTAATAAAACTGAGGCCTCGCCCACACATCAGCTACAATTAATAAGTCCACTTTTCCAGTAGTTTTAATTTCACTGATTAAAATACAGCACACAGTACTGGTGCATTTACTGATTTTTGGTTCCTTCGGCTCAGGTTTCTGGATGAAGTTCAGTCTCACTCCAATGAGAATAAGATGAGCGTTCAGAACCTGGCTACTGTGTTTGGACCAAATATCCTTCGGGCCAGAGTGGAGGATCCAGTCACCATGATGGAGGGTTGGAAATCATGTCCACATATTTCAACCAAGAAACATGCTTTTGAATCGATGCCATGAGACACCTCATGTACTGTGTGTTTGTCTCTACCAACAGGAAGTTCTCAAGTGCAACACCTGATGACTGTGCTGATCAGTGAACACTCCCTACTTTACCAACGAGAAGATCCAGACATGGAGATTAAGATTGCACAACATCCAGAGATCCAGCGGTGTAAAGTGGAGTGGCTACCACAAGATCACAGCGACCCCCAGCTCTCAGATACAAGCTCTAAAACTTCTCAAGAAAAACTCCAGTCTTCAAGCCCCTCCACTGACAGCCACCTGAATGCACCGGGCCAAACATCAGAAAACGGCGAGGACGATCAGACTGAAGGGAAGGGCAAAAGCAAGACAGAGGAGAAGGTGGACAAAAAAGCAGACAGCAAAACAGAGTTGAAAGGTGGAAGTGAAGTAGCTGTTAGCCCCAGTAAACAGTCCAAGGCCCTACCTTCCTGGAAGTGCTCTTTCAAGGGCAATGCAGCCTCTGGGGGGCCAAGGGGGAAAATTGGGGGATCAGCGGGGGACGTGTCAGCAGCTGGCGGGAGCAACTGGCTGATGAATGGCCTGTCGTCCCTCCGAGCTCACAGGCGAACAACCTCATCTGGTGAAAGACTAAAAGACTCAACGCTCTCCCTTAAAGAAGCCACTCTTTCACTAAAGGACTCGCAGAGAGACTCTGATGATGACTCCTCCCGAACTCCTCTATCTCACGGAGCCCTCCACAAATCCCACAGACTGTCTGCCTACGACAATGTTGCCCCATCCAGTCTAAGCTTGCCTGCTGAGGCCTCCTCCATCTGGACATCCTTTGAGATCTCATTGTCAGAGCCGGAGGGAAGTCAAAAGACAGAGACATCAGAAGTTTGTGAGGAGTTACCCAGGGAGGTGGGCGACAGTCCAAATACCTTGGATCAGAGCGGAAGTGGAAATGAGGACGAGCTTGAAGAAACAAATGATTTCCAAAGCATGCTGACTGAACTGAAGCAGGAACTGAAGAAACAGAGGACAAGTTATGAAATGAGCATTCGCAAGTAAGTATGCGCCATGTCATTTAAAAATCTGCACCAAATCAAGACGAATTTTTAATAAGAATTTTTCTTTTTCTCCTTTGAGGCTGGAGGAGTCCTGTTCCAAGTACAAGTCCCAGGTAGCCCGCCTTGAGGAGGAGCTGGACCAGGAAAAAAAGAAATTCAACATGCTGGAGATCCGACTCAGGAACTCGGAGCGGGCTCATCAAGATGCAGAAAATCGAAATGTTCTCCTTCAGCGAGAGATGGAGGAATTCTTCAAGACCCTTGGAGATCTGACCACAGGTGCACCACGAACCAACTAGCAGTAACCAACCTGCCTTCACCTGGTCTGTCAGTGGAGGAGCAGCTTGCATACTGGGAAGACCAACCAGCCCCAAAGCTTTGAAGACCAAATACCTCTCGTGCAGTACTAGTTGCCATCCTGCCCTCTTTAGCATGGCCGCCTTGTGCCTACAGCGACCAGCACTGGTGCCAAATGAGAACTCCTCTGGACCAAGTTCTTCTCATTTTGTCATTCCATACAAAGAAAAACCCTATCATACACTATAGGCTATGTGGTGATCCATATATGGAGAAAATTGCTCAGTTTCACACCAGAAAAAGCCTTATTAATTGTACAAGGTATTTCATCTTACATGTGACGTTCAAGTAAAGTTATCTTAACACTTAAAACTACCAACATAACACAAGCTTTGACAGTGAAAGAAAGAACAACATGAGACATTAAAATTCAACTCTTTTATTTGCTGGAGTTGACAGAAGACTGTTTCAGATTCAGATTTATAGAATTGGTCTGTTAGTGAGGCAATTTCAGATTCAAACGCGAAAAACTCACACAACTGGCTTTCCCAAAACACACCTAAAGGTTGAATCTTAACTGACGGCATGTGGCCAAACTATCAGGAGACAGAAGCATCATCTTAAATAATGTTGAATGCTTTTTTTCCCCTTGTATTTCCAAAAGTACCTGCACTAATGCAAAATTTACTCAGAGAAAACTCATGCGTATTCTATTCTATAGGTTGTAGTTTTGAGTCGATGGAGGAGGGGGAAAACCACATAAAAGGCAAACCACAACAGTCAGTCGAGACATGGCCAAGAAATAGTCAGGACATGCATCACAATCCCCAAAGTGCATTATGGGAGTTGATGCTTGGGGTCACTGCCTAGGGTCTCCAACCATGACTATAGGTAAAGGGAAAGTTTTGGGAATAGGAGCCATCTTATACATCCAATGGTTACCATGGTAGATGGCAAGGACTTGTTTTCTGACTCCCAGAAAACATACAAACATCTACAGTAAAATGTACAGTTTGATCGTTGTCTATACTAATCCATGAAATATACCTGCGCAGAAAAAAAAAACAAAATGCATATAAATAGTAGTTCTGAATGAAATGTACATTAAATACAATAGATACAATGCCTACAATGCCTCCTAGCTTGAAATAAATAAATAAATAACAGTAGAGAAAAAAAAACCTGTCTTTTTTCGCATTTCTTTCAAGTGATGTGTGCCAAGATATACATACTGTATCGTCCAGAACTGTGTATTTGAGTGTGTGCATGTGTGAGGTAGAACTCAGAAAGACGCACCACGGAGCAGCGGCTTATCTGCCAAAGAGAGGACTGGAGACAAAAAATATCACTGAACTGAGTAAGGACACTTAAAATAAATATGGTAAATATCAGACAGTTGTTAATATCTGATAAAAACCTGCCAAAATGATAAAGTGACCAATATAGACCTCGTCTCTGGTGACGGGCCCCTAAATACAGCACTCGCTCCAGTCAGTTGGGTGGTTACAGCACTGAAATGAGCATTGGCTCTTTACTATTCTGCATTTCTATTGAATTACATTCACCCTGTATTTGCTCATCCAACAGACCAACACTGACAAATTACATCTAATATGTTAGAATACAGTCGATTTTTTGTTTGAGAAAAAAAAAAGACATTTTATGAGAGCATCAGATCCTCAGACTGCACACAATCAGCAGATAATATAAAAAAAAGAACTATGTTGACTTGGATACACTGACAGCTGCTTTCTACAAGAAACTTGAGGAAAAAGTCAAACTAAAGTCCTCCAAGTGTGCTATGGTTTACTGTTGGAAAAAGTTGGAGTAGATTCATTCAAATGTGCCAAAAATTATACAAACGAAATGTCAAATGAGCAATTCAAAAACATATACTCAGCGTAATATTACAGTGTTAATATCGTGAGTTTTGTCATTTTAGCAACAGCTAAAAAAACAGCAAAGTGTAAAGTCCACCCAAGTCCCTTTCTTCCATAACATACACCAGTTTCACATCAAAACATACTTTGATTCTTTGCAGCAAAAATACAGTAATAATGATACATTTCAAACCACCATCATTTACAGCAGGGTAAGGGTGAATGGGGAAATAAAAAAACAACTGTACATTAAAAGCGCGGTTCTAAAAACTAACATGATCAGTTCCATTGGCCAAGAAAACACCTCTTCCATCACATGTACCGAGGTGAAGAGGTTCACTTCATGTATACATGTGTGAGTGCATGTGTACGCTATCTGCAGCAGGCCAGCGCACCCAGAGAGGTGTGACTGTCTAGGCTGCTGTCTGTTTCAGAGGTCATGGTGGGGTCACTGCTGGGGTCCGTGGGCTCTGTGGACATGGATGAAACATCGTTGGCCGAGGAGGAGGAAGATGTGGGCTGAGGAGGACTGTCAATCACTGCTGCACCTGTGCTGCGAAAAACACACATCAACGCATAGGTTTCATAGGAATACACCGGAAACAACCTTTGACTGATGAAGAACTTAAATATAAAAAGCATCTAAAACATAAAACCCCAATGAAACACTGAATTTGGCATAAAAATCTTTTTATGATTCAATCTCACACATTTTAATGCATCAGAAAAACTAAAGTTGCAACTCGAGTTGTCACTTCCACGCTCCGCTGATAAACACCATCATGTTCATCCACTAAACGAAAAAATACTGATTCATTTCCCCGTACATTGCTTCTCGAGTGAAGTTTTAGAGATTACTCACCTAAAGGAGCTGGTTGTCCTCGTATCACTCCATTCTTTGTCCATTCCTCCCAATCGCTCACTTCCTTATAAATCAACTCTAAAAATCAAAAGGACAGGAAAATGTTGTGTGAAGCTCGAGGGGGAAATCATCGATGCATGTATCACAGAATGTGATGATCTTCCTCTACAGCAGAGAGTGTATCGCATACAGTATGGTCAAGACTGCATCGGGTTTCTTGTTTGGATGTGCTGTGCCGCTGTGACCCTGCTAAAACTGATAGATGGCTCATTATCACCTGACAAACACGAGGATGAGTTCATCAACTTGCAAGACTGAAATTGATATTCACTAACAATCTTAAGTCTTTCCATTCCAGTAGAATCAGATCACCCCCAGTGGAAAAAAAAAAAACACTAAATGAGAGGCTTTGAGAGGGACATTTAAAGTCATGTAAGAAAGCCTCTGGCTTTTACAGTGCTGCTCAAGAGCTTCTGGACAACAATGTCAGTAAACAATTTTCATTACACTATGAACTCATTTGAACATAAAGATATCCCATACATTTTCTAACAGTGAAAAACTGTTGGATTTTGATAGATGTGTAAAAGGATACGCATGGAAATGTTATTTTTGTTCATTAAGCAGCAAATAGTAACAACCTAAATACAACTGATTAACTCTTAAGTTATAAAGCACCCAGACTCCTCAGAGGGGACTTAACTCATGGTCACCGGGTTAAACCAAGCAAGGTAGAGCATCCTGTATGTGGAACCAACTTCTGAGGTTGGCTCAAACTCAAACTATCAATGTATATAAATCAGGGCTTAAAAACACAACTGTGTCCTGCAGCTGACCAGAGGAGTGGATATGTGACCTGCTGAGAGGCTCATGGAGCTACTCTTTCTATATGTGTTAAAGATTGTTTTAAATGACTCGTAACAATTGACTACCTCATCTTTATCTTGGTTTTAAAACAAGTTTTCCTTTTAAAAATGTATATTATGTTGTCAAAAATGTTAAATGTATTGCACTGTAGTGATAATGAATTTATATTTTTGGGTACGGCGATTCTAAATGTAATGTTTTATCTCAAAACCTGAATACATAAGTTGGCTTGTAAGAGAGAGATTACATTTCATCTTCCTTCCAGAATTGTCACAGCAGATCACGTGACCAGGTTTCCTTACCGAATATCCATGTTGGCGCTAAAAACACTTAATTACTCAGTGATTTTAAATTTAGAAGTAATGAAAAGGCATTAAAGGTAGCACATTTTACAACTGGCGTCAATTTTTTTTTGCCTTCTAATAGCGAGTTATTACTAAATATGGCAACCAATAGAGAGGAGCTGGAGGCAGTCTCTTACCCTTCCATTCCTCCACAGTGTGCTCCCTCTCATCCAGCTGTTTGTCCAGAACCTTTGGAGGCGGCTGAGGAGGAAATATTGGTCTCTTGTAAAAGTAACATGAAATGTAACAAAAATAATCTCTTGTGACAGGTTTGGGGATCATGCAACTGAATGAGCGATTCACTTACTGCTTCCACTTCAGCTGGATCATACCAAACATTGATGTAGGGATGCTGCAGAGCCTCGTCTACAGAGATGCGCTTGGAGGCATCAATCACCAGCATCTTGGATAAAAGATCTCTGGCTTGGCTCGCTGACGACAAAAACAAGCAGATAAGAAGCAACGCTATTAGTCACAAGTCGGCGGAAGTGATTTGGATTAGGGTTATTCAATAGCCAGCAAAAACGCTACCTTTCAGCTTGTTATGATCAGAGTCTGCGGGGAAGAGCACATCGGGGAAGAGTTTCTCAAAGCTGTATCCAGCGTAGCGAGGTCGGTTTTCGACATAAGTCCTGACCGACTGGTTGAGCTTCATTAGAAACTCCTGAGATGGAGTGCCTAACTGCTCAATTACCTTGTTCCACTGGTCGATATCTGAAGTGCAAACATTAAGGAAAATGGCCGCACATGCACAGAATCGACCCTCACACAGACACTGTAACACATAAATAGGGCAGGGTGACATTTTTTTTTCCTTTAAGGGCATATGTACACACACCATATGAGCCTTCTTTCCTGTGTCGTCAAAATACAACTACTGAACAAACTCTCTCAGTAGCTGCTGTCATTTTTATCTGATTCTTCTCACAACAGCCATTTTCAGCAGCGCAGGTGCAACAGCAGAGTGACACTGGGGAGACTCTCGGCGTGGTGGTGACGTCTTCACACTGAATGAAGCGATGACACGGGGAGTGATCGATGAAAGGGAAGGATACGATCAGACCCGGGGAACAACACACTTCCCCTGATCATCTCGGCCACAATGCAGCCCACTGACCATACATCGACTGGAATTGGATAAATAGGTGACGGGGAGGTGGACATGCAAACAGAACAGAGTAAAAAAAATTAATAAAAAGACACACAGAAATGACAAACTGCATCAGAGGAAGATGAAAATGGAGGACATGCAGCAACAGATACGAGATGGCATGAGAGAGCATTGATAAGCTTGATAGATGCAAAAAAAAAAAATATTGACATGCTGACAAAAATGTACCATTCAAAACAGCCAGACAAAAAAGACATGCTGCGAGATGAACAATTTCACTTTGCCTAAAGCAGAATACAGCCAAAAACTTGAGTGGGAGAAATTTCTGACAGGCAGCAAAAAGCAACAAGAATTCTGAAAAATTGTTAGTTTTAGCAGCGAGGAAGCTTTTAAAAGGCACAAGGATACAGTCCCTTCCTGGAAAGAGGATTTTATGGCGAACCATTTCCGCCAGTATGCAGCCCACAGACCATATGTCCACTAGCCAAGTGGAACATGATAAACAAAGCCAATAAGAAACGAAGATATTTCAACATGTTAGTTACATATAAGAAGGTTAGAAAGCATTTAGTCACAACTACTTTTAAGTATGTGCTGACACAGCGTGCAGTTGACAGAGGGTTAAAAGCTAAAATTATCATCAGGTCCTCGTGTATGAAAAAAAGGATTCAAAAAACCTATAGTGTTTCATTTTATGATGGAACTGCAGTTCATTTGTGTCCACTGAAAATCAAGACTGCAGATTACAAAACAAAGCCGATGGATGACTCACCGTTGGCTTGATAGCCCATCCCCAGGATAACCTCTGGGGCTCTGTAGTAGCGCGTAACCACATATGGTGTCATCAGGAGACCCGTGGCCGCTGTCCGAGCCAAGCCGAAGTCCAGAATCTTCAGTGTACAATCAGACTTGACAACTATATTACTGGGTTTGAGATCCTGCAAAGAACACAATAAACACAATTTTAACGTTCTGCCAACATGGTGAAGTGACATTAAGAAGAAAGAAACACCTTGATTCTGAGATCAAACTGGTTCCATGTTTCAACGTATTGACAACTGTTCTTTTTAAATATAGTAATAAGTCAGCTCACGGCCTGTAGCGTGTTTACTGAGGCAATTTCTTCATTTCCAGACAAATCAAATGGCAATTTACAATATTGATTTGTTTTTCCTCTTGATATTTGGCTGTTCCTTTCTACTGACAGCATAATGTTTAATGTTGTCTTAATATGGACTTTGCTTTACAGAATTTTAAATATTGAGTCTTTACTGACATTAAGAGGAATAATGTGGGGGGTTTTTTTTGTGCTTATCTAGTTTAACGTTTATACTACTAAAGATTGTTTTTGTAAATCACAATATGTTCATTCACTGCATATGATTGATTCACAATCAAGGAGATTTTAGACCGTGACAGTCACAGTGAGAGGGGAGATGACAAGTTTATGACAGTACACATCAGCTTCATAAGGTCAACTAAAATTCAACTTCAAACATTTTTAATGAAGCTTCATTAAATTTGAGTTTAGCAGTCAAAGCATGAGACAAATTTTCACATTTTTCCTGTTTTCTTTTCGCAGCAATAATAACGCAGCAGTGTGAACTCTGGACAGGCCACCAGTCAGTCACAATTTAAAGTCACCAATTAGCCTGAAATATTTTTAGACTGTGAAGAAAATAAACTCATGCATAGGGAGAACATGCAAACTCCACACCTAAAGGCTCCCCGCTGCAGTCAAGCTAAGGATATTCACACTGCGAAGCGAGAGCACTAACACTACACCCCTGTGCAGCTTTACACACTCTAAGGTGTGCCAGTGAGCCATCGCGCCTTGACCTTACGCCGCAGTGTCACATTATCGCGGCAGATTTAACAGTTCGTCTTCAGGACACATGTCTGGCATTAGCTGGTGTATCCGTGGCTTGCTCATGCTCACCCTGTGAATGATGCCTGCCGCGTGGAGGTGTTTGATACCGCACAACATTTGATAGAGCAGATAGGACAGTCGCTCGTGATCCAGCTCCATCTGAATGACCTGGCACAGGTTGGCATCCATCAGCTCCATCACCAAATATCTGACGGAAGAGAGATGTTTTACAGCTGTGACTAAGCATCTCAGAGCATTTCAGAAAACACACATAAGAGGACTGTTTACATTGAAAACACATGCTGTATGTTTATGCAGAACTTACACGTCTTGGAATTCTTCTAGTGATTTCTGTGGCGTGAAGACATTTAATAGGCCAATAATCTGTGAGCACAACATGACATGAATCAGAACATCACTGTGATCATCATCATCATCATCACAAACACCAAGTATAATATCAAAGCATTGCAATACAAGTACAAAATAGCAGATCTCTTCGTGCCGACTGTGATGAACTTGGAAACGTACACACTTACATTTTTGTGATTGACACATTTCATTAGGACGAGCTCTCTGAATGCCCTCTTGGCGTGGGTTTGATTTTGAAAAGGCCGACTCAGTTTCTTGATGGCGACATTTCTTTCAAGGACCTGGTCATAAGAAGAGCTGAGGAACAACATCAGCAAATATGGTCAGAAATAAAACAGTAGGAACCCTGAAACGACACAGGTTATGAATATTGAGGTTTAACAGACTGGTAATCTATGTTTGTGTTTAATAAAAATGTAAACAATGGTATATTTCAGTTTTAAAAGAAACTAAATGTGAAATTAAATGTGAGATTCTCAAGCTGAAACACTCACCACACGATTCCTTGTGCTCCTGAGCCAATGGGCCGCAGATTCTGGTATCGCTTCAGCACCGTGAATGTTGAATCCCCAACATCTAGGCTGTAGAACTCTTTTTCTTTCTTGTTTTTGTTCATGGTGAAATCTTCAATTAGTGCTTTCTGTGCATCCAAAAATATCCTCTGTGGAGACGAATACAAGTTTTAATTCTTGGGTGATACCAGAAGTACAGCTCAGATATCACAACAGCTCCCGAGCAGAGATGAAAATCCCTGCTCCCAAGAAAGCAAATTAGGATTGAAGGAGAAACGACAGTGCTGATTTCACACTTGAGGCGAACACTGCAGTTCTTTATCTCAGCGACTCAGCAAACACACCACGATGGAAGATTTGATATCATCAGCCGTGGTGGAGGCACAGCAAACCACAGGGAGGCCTACTCGATCATCTGAAACATAACTCGCAGAGTGGCGCTGTCACACTGGCAAACCAAGCATGGTGATAAGTCCTGTGAGTTTGGATCCCGGCCCAGAGCTCCGGCTCAGTTCTACAAGCAGGTCCTCCACAGACACATGTTAACTGGGTCAAACCGCCTTAAGGAGATACCGAAGCCAAATGAGAAATGGCACACAAATGCCAGTTTGAGTACATGAGGGTCCCAATACCACTAAAAGGAAACACCCATCTAAATTCTAAAAAAGGAAAAAGATCAAACAGTTTCCTTTGTATCCCTTCGTTTCTTACATAAGCATCGGAGCCACCCTCCCCATTCTTCCACTCTGCCGACACACAGTCCATATGAGGGATATAATTGCCAGAATGAAGTGAGTCAGTTCTCCTTCTGTTCCTCCAACGTCACAAAGACGCTCATAACATCCTCCTCCCTCACAACATGAAAATAGACATGCTGAGACTTTTTATATTTCAGACAGAAAGACAATTGTGCTTATCAGAGTTATGACGAATTGAAAGGAACTCCATGTGTGGCGTCGTCTGCAGTTCTGTTGCAAATACATCATCCCCTACAGACGAAGTAGGTCATCCTTTCCTACAGAAACGGCTATCCATTAGAATCATTAAGGTCGGGTAAGAGCAGGGAGGGAATCTCAGGCTCAGTTTTAGTTGCTTGATATCATTTGAGGCATTATTTTCCAGTTAGTCACACACCATGTTACTATGGTTGCCACTGCTGGGAGATAACCAGCATGGATGTCTAGAACTGCATGCTGCATCAACAAATTCCACTGTAATCAATTGCTAATAGATTGCAGTTCTGTGCCAGCTGCAATAGTTCCAGAGAACACAGCCGCCACATTAGTAGTCTCCTACAGTGTTCACGAGGTCTGGATATCATGAATAAATCTGACAGCAGGAGGTTGTTATATATCTGTAGTTTTGTGCAATTTAATAAATACAGGAGGGTCCTTCCTATAATGCACTGCTTTCTAATGACGTGTGTTATTTACACAAGCAGCCTCAGCTTAATGGTTTAATGAATGGTTTCTGAAGCACACTCAATGTGCAGTTCAGCCCCCACCAGTAATTGCAACCATGTTTTGAGAAAACAAACACAGAAAAACAGTATTTACAACAAATTGTGCCAGTTTCCCTATATTAATTGCCTTATCAAGTATATCACATAAATCCATGCGTACTCATAAATCCATCATCTAATACTCCTCTAATGTATCATGTCTCATTATCTGATCAGCACATGTTTATTCTAATGTGTTTATTATAGTAAGGTACTGCAAAGTGGAGACATTTTTCTTTTTTCCTATTTCGCACATGACAACCTGACAGTAGCTGGGAAGACATTGCATTCACCCAAACACAGCCAGGAGGACCACTATCGACCCGTTATGCATCTTCTGTGTGTGTCAGTGTGTTAACCTTGGCCACACGACCCCTGCTACTGTCCTGTTGGTCGGCGAACGCCTGCATCAGAACAGATCCGTCAATCCTTAAACGTCGCTGCAAGTACAACCCGGGTTACATTGGACAAGAAGACATGATTACACCGGGAATGACTCCCATACTGCGATATGACAGGACGACTGGTGAGTGAGACGCGGTGGTGCGCAGTCCGCGGTGAGACCTGCGGTTGTGTCGATATGAAGCGAAACGCGATCCGGTCACAGCCGACCGACATTAAAAACGGTGGATTCAGGCCATAAACGAGGTTACATTGTAACACAGCGGGCCCTTCGATTAATCGCAGCGTGCAAAGGGTCGACATACGACCCTCCCCCACAGCCAAACAATGAGCACGTCTCGGGAGCAGAGGTGCGAATCCCCATCTTACCTCCGTCACCAAACCATCAAAGTATCGATCCTCCGGCAGTCCGACGAGCGGCGAAATGTTCCGGAGCAGCCGACTATTTGTTTGAGCCGCCGTCGAAAGATTGATTTATTCCGTTGTGCGGCTTAAAAATACATGACCTCACCAAATTCATTGCCTACGTTTCCATCTGGCTTCTACTGACAGGCCGGGACGCGTCGCGCAGTGCGCACGGGGCATGCGTGCCAGGAGCGCGTCACTCCTCCACAGAGACACACCCACCGCCTCCTCCATCCATCCCTCCTTCCTTCCGCCTCTCTATCTATCTATCTATCTATCTATCTATCTATCTATCTATCTATCTATCTATCTATCTATCTATCTATCTATCTATCTATCTATCTATCTATCTATCTATTGTGATAATATTTTACATGTTTTATCAGACATGCACGAGCAGGTTATTCATTCCTTCAGGGTCAAGAAACTCTTACCGTGTCAGTGTTCAGGTCGGATAGGAAATTGAGATTATTCGCCTCTCTGCTGGGATAAACTGAGATTATTCGCCTCTGTTAAAACATCCCTTTGCAGGAGAATGTCTCCTTGCATAACTCTTATTTTTAAAATTTACGAAACAGCTTGTATAACGCTGGAGGACACCAGCCAATCAGCGAAGCACTGTGTGAATTATGAGGATTTTGACCAATCAGTGAACTGGATTATTTTTACGTATAATGCAGGCGTCGGGATTTGTAGTTTAATTCTTTACACACTTGTCGCACCAATGCTCGGGATACAACATATAACAGCAACTGTGCTTTAACTATCACACGTATAGTTGTGTTGTACTACGAAGATAGCGTACAAACAAATTTGTCCCAAAAAGCTCGACTTGTTTACGAGAAAGAATCAACAGAGAAGATGCCGGATGGACGACATATCCCAGAATGCTTTGCGGTGCTCCATGATTACGTCATCATCTGCTTTCAAACAAACAGAAAACGGGTGAGTGTTTAGAGCAGAATTTATGTTTTTATATTTCAAAATGTTTAGATGAGAATTGATTCACGACGTTACGTTAAGTGTAACTACGTTAATACTACACTAAACGTAACAGTGTTACCCGTCGTTTTTACCGTGTCCTGAAAAAGACCTTTAGGCGGAGGATGGAGTTAGCTTTGTGCGGCTAGCAGGAGCAAGCGGCGGATATTAATAAGGTTTAATTTAACCATTTTCAGATTCAAGTGTAAAAGAGTACAATTTTTGGCATTTATTATCTTCTAGAATATGTATAGAAAGCGGTTCCATACTTTTGTTGTCGGTTTTCATTGTGGTCTTTGCCTGTGTTTATTTACGTATCAATGATCCGGTTATTGATACGTACTCTCTCTGTATCTTTATATTGAATCAATCAGCTGTCACTTTTAAAAGCAGGTTTCACTGGAACATTGGAAACCCACTCGGTCAATCTCCTAATCTCCCACCAACAATTCAGTCCATCCATAAGCATTCTCATGCATGTACTTATTCATCACACATGAATACAAATATTTTCTTACATATCAGGTACTGAAAACAAACTCACGAGCTGCGTATAATAAAATTCCTCCAAATATATTAAATATTTGCTGCGTGTCTTTCAGTATGTTGCAAAGACGCTCCTCTATGGCGTGCTGTACAGTTTTTGGCACTATATCTTCTGTTTAAAAACACGATCATGGAGGAACTACATAATTTTTTAATGTTGTCATGCAGATGTTAGCATACGCAGCATCTCTATTATCCTAATATTTTTAAATTACACTAATCGTCTATTGAATAACAATTTATTTTTACTAAAATTATTGAGAATGTTACAATTTCTCCAATTTACATAAAACAAAAGGATTGATTTCTGTCAATAAACTAAATTATATATTTGTTATCAGCTAGTGAAAGAATACATGACTGTAATGTTGCTGTTGATATAGCATTAATACACATTTTCATCCATCCATCCTCAGCTGCTTATTCTGTTCATCACAGGACAAACACACTCCCATGCATTTGTCTGGATTGTGGGAGGAAACTGGAGTACCTGGAGAATTTGGACATTTCTAAAACTGTAGTCTTCATTTATTTGTAATTTTTGTGCCTGCCTAAGTGGCAAGACGCAAATGTTGATATTCTAGGCAGCTGTTTAATTGGGTGATTTCTAAAAAAGCGTTTTCTATTCAAGTTCATTCCTTGTTCGTTGGCAGATGTTTTGTTAAAGTCTCCTAACCATGGAGGTACAACCCCCAGAGGAGGGCCCTGCCGAATCCCAGCCAGCACCCACGCCCTCGAACCAGACGAAGAGGCCAAATCAACCTCTGTATGTCCCCAAACAACGTCTTCCTACATCCAAAGACAAAGCTCCGACTCAGGGAGAAGGCAAACCGAGACCAAGACCTCGCTACACGGACAAGGCTCGAAAAAATGCAAAGAACAAAAAGGACAAGGCAGGAGGAGCAGATAAGGCAGCTGGAGGAGAGCTACCGAACAACGTTGACAAGTCTGACGTGAAGGACGAGCAGTTACAAGACGCGGAGGCAGGGCTTAACGGGCAGTCCGTTTCAACTAGAGACGAGGTGGAGGCTGCTGCTCAGTTGGAAGCGACGTCGCTTCAGGATGAAAAGGAGGAAGAGGAGAGCTGGGACACCTTGTTCAACGATGATGGAGACTGTTTGGATCCACATGTCCTTGAAGAGGTGAGCGCTTCACAGCACAGCCACAATCTCAACACTCAGCTGCTAACTTTATTTTGTAGAACTATATTTCTTCCTTTAGGCACAATGCCTCCTTCAAATCTATTATTTCTATATGTCTGTGTGCTCTCCCTCTTCCCTCCTCCAGCTCGCTGTCAAGGAAGGGAAAAAGAAAAAGGCAATCCAGGAGCGAAGATTCGATTACTACAACATGGACGGAGATGACGACGAGGACATTGACCTCAGTGAGGATGAACTTTCTCACATTGTGGAGATCTACGACTTCCCGACAGATTTCAAGACAGAAGACCTCCTCAAGTTATTTCAGTGCTACCAGTACGTATGTCGTTCCTCTGTCAACCTTGGAAACATATTTCAAGTAGACATTGATGGCTTCTCCGTGGGGAAACACAATTTTGTACTTTTTTTTTTTTGTTAATATTTGTTTGGTTGAATCACATTGTCATTGCATGCATTGTTTTTTTGTTTTTTTTGTTTTTTTTATCCAGGAGCAAGCAACATTACTGTGATTTAATGGAAGAATTAACTCATTATCCATGCCGATGAGGAAAAAAATTTAACAGATTAAATACAACACATTTTAAAATGGTTAACTCCAAACTGACGGAATGTAAGAAGCACATTGTTTCTGTTTTTGTAAGATTTTCTTAGAAACTATGAGATTCAGACCCTTTGTTGGATGAAGACAAAAAATGGAAATATTTAGCAGAAATGAGCTTCATTGTCTTTTTGATGACGGCTTAAATCAGACCACCTGTAGTTTAGGTTTGAAAATATTTGTTAAATCACAGCAGAAATGTTTGTTTTAGAGTCTAAACTGTAATTTTGAAAGAAATTGAAAAACACTGTGAGGTATAATAGCTTTTTTGTTTACAGCTGTTTAAAATGGTCTTTGGAATACATTATTGTCTGGTACAACTACAGGAAATCCATTCCATCCTCTATTTGTTTCCAAAAAGCAGAATCTGAATCAGTGCATGGTTTGTTCTCTCAGTGGATGTCAGATGTCTGGAAATGTCAGTTTTGTGAAATACACATTATGTGAGTTGTTTTTTTTTTTTTTTTTTCAGGCAGAGAGGCTTTGATATTAAGTGGATCGATGACACACACGCCCTGGGCCTGTTCTCTAGTCCAATAGCAGGTCAGTACTTCACTCTGAAGTTAATTATAAAACGTCATCCTCGCAGCCAATACATCAGTGGGACACACTTTCTCACCATGCCTCAGCAAAGAACAAATATCTTCTCAACTTCATCTTTATTTTCATGTTTTTCTTTTCAGCCCGTGAAGCTCTACGATCCAAACATCCTCTGATGAAGCTGCGTCCACTCTCCAAATCCTCCTCGGCCACTAAAGCCCAAGCCCGGAGCTGCTCAGGTACGAGTCTGTGTAGCACAACAAGTGAGAATAACTTCCACTTGGTACACGTGGTGCAGTGGTTTGTCCTCTTGTCTCACAGTAAGCAGGCCCCGGGTCTCAAACCTCAAATATTCACAATCTCAATCGAACCTCAGCTTTTAATGAAAATTCCTGACATGTAAAATCTAAACATTTCACACGTTTTACAAAGCTTGTGATAATTCTTTTGTTACTTTTTTTTTTTCTCCAGATATCACGACTTTCTAACAGAATTATCCAAAGACATGCTTGTTAGGACAACTGGTACCTTCTGATTTGTTGACGTTCTGATTGCTTCTGTAAATAATTGTGTCTGTGGTGTCTCCTGACATCTGGTCTACAGAATACCTCCTGCCTGCCAAAGAGAGACCTCAGACCAGTGCGGCACTGGCGCGGAAGCTGGTGATCGGCGCCCTGGGTGTGAAAAGTAACCTGACGAAGGAGCAGCGGGAAGCAGAGAAGAAGAAACTGCAGGAGGCCAGAGGTACGTTACATGTTGACTCAGGATCAGCAGAACATCGTCAATGTTCTTCTGGTTCTTACACGTTTCCATACAGAAACTCCAGGGTAAACCAGAGAGAGGTCTCGCTGCAGTTGTGGTGGGTCTGGTGCTCAGTTAAACGCTGTGTTCAGTAGTGCGTGTGGGATTTTCTCACAGAGTCCAGAGTATTCACAGCTTATTTTTCATTGGCTACACCCACTTCCAGTTCCCACTCAGCAAGATCTACAAGCCACACAGGATGATATTATAATGATAAATTATACTGAAACTGTGAGCAAAAAATGAACAAATGCTATGGAGGGATTTTCACGCGAGCCCTCTTACATGCCACGGTTTGTAAAAAAAATAAAAATAATTGTGTTTCTGGGCAATAATTGAGAGTATACCTACTTCTCCAGTGACTGATACTCCTGGACACTCAATCTGAACTCAACCTTGACATAAGGAATTTATGAAACACCAAACATGATTGACCTCAGAATTGTAAGACAGATTTCCTCCACAAGGGGGAGCTGTTTCATTACTTTACTCATGAAAACTGTGGCCAGAGCTTTCCTGTGCAGTTCACAGCAGGTCTATAATCAGTACAGCGTCATTTCCTCTCTCAGATGGAACATAAGTATATAGGCACAGAAAACCACAGCTGGCTGTCCTCCGAACGGTCAGTCCAGGAGTGGAGCCTCCTAAAAAAAAGTCCCTTTGTTCTGAGCAGGGCTGCACTGCCGAGCTCTATTTACACACAGTAAATGTCAGTGTGAGAGCATCATGTGCGAAACATTGTGTCCTCGGACAAGACGCCACGTCTGGTCTTATGTAAAGATTCACTGGCGGCTTGATGTTCGGTGTGACTCAGGTCTTTCCATATATTAAAGACGGTGGTGTCAAGTTGAACCTCTTGGTTTTTTTTCTTTCAGATCAAAAACGATTGGCATCCAAACAGAGGGAAGATGCTTGGGAGGGGAAGTAACTGGGCATGAGTGTGTGTGTGTGTTTCTTTTTTTTTTTTTTAATTCTTGATTCAGCAGAAGCTTAAAACTTCTCTGTTGCTTTTACAGTTTTTGCTTAACCGGCCACTCCTTCCCACCACCACGCTTCCCAGAAGTGGATTCCCCCCATCTTTTTTCTTTCTTTCTTTTTTTTTTTTTTTTTTTTTTTTTTCCACAC
>OMNM01000241.1:22150-34371 GCA_900302745.1 Parablennius parvicornis
TCCCGTTTTTTTTTTTTTTTTTTTTTTTTTTTTTTTTTTTTTTTGCCACAATCTTTCGCTGCAGCCGGACGTCTCGTCACTCGCTGTCTGACAGTTCTATTCTACTGACCCCCTCCACTAACTAAACTAATCATGTCGTATTGGGGGAATTACTTCTTTTTTTTTTTGGCCCATCCTATTCCTGGGATGCAGCGGTGCGGCCACATTATGGCGTTTCAGGGGTCAAGGGTCATGCTCAGGGACCCACAGTGGTGAGACGCCATTTGTTGGATTCCAACCTGTGAACTCCCTAAGACCACTTCTCTCACCTCTCGGTCACCACTTATAAACCTTCAACATTGTGATCGTGATCTACTGTAAACCTCTGAACCCAGTTTAGAAACTGCATGGTGGAGTTGGATTCTGTATAAATCCAAAGTCTTTGTCAGTATAGGAATTTTAGAAAATGTTTGATGAGAACAGGTGTTTTTTAAGTGATTAATTATGTGAACATACTTTACAATTATGCAGAACTTCAATGTGTTTTAGGATACACTTTAGATTTATGAATTCTTCGTTGTGTGTCATTGAAACAAAGTCCAGTGAGGAAAGATCATGCTCATTCTCAGGCTTTTTTAAATCAATGCCGGTGATCAGAAAAATACAATTCAGAAATACTGGCCCATCATGCTATTTGTATCACCATTCTCTGTCTAAGGCCTCGTCCACACGAACCAAAACCATCTTTTTTATCCCCGGTGTTCTCAAAAGAAATTCTGTCGACACGAGGCTCCAGGGCATGTAGTACATACACCTCGCCTTCAGGGGCGCTGTGACTCTCCAAATACTCCCAAAACTCAGAAGAAGACGCAGAGAACATAGAGACTTAGAAGTAGACTCCTGCTCATAGACTTCTATAGAACTGTTATATAGGTCTATGCTCCTGCTCCTGTGTGTTTATGTGAAACGGCGGACCCTAAAAGTTTTCATGAGAGTTTTTGTTCTCACACTCCTCAGCCTAGTGCCAGCTCGTGCTTGTAATTTGACACCAGCCTCATTGTCTCCCCTGCTGCTTGTGTTCACGTGAAGAAACTCCTGGTGAGCTGACATGAGTTTTCAAAGCATCGTGATGCGTTCTTATCTGGGTTCGTCATTGTTTCAAGCTCTCTCGTGTCGTAAACTTGACTGTATGAACGGCGGGGGAAAATAAATATTTATTTCTCAGGTTTTTCTGACTAACAGAGAGTTGAGAGCTCTGTCATTAGAACACTTCACCTGTGAGTGACAGACCCCTCAAGATCGGTATTGAAACTTTAGTTTGCAGTTCCAGAGGTCAGGCCTGCCCTGTAGTTCTTGACCTCTGGCACACAGTGCGTCAGGGGTGTCTGACCCACTCCTCCATACAGATCTTCTCCTGATCTTTCATGTCTCTGCTCCCTCCAAAGATATTTTTTATGGGTCTAAGTCTGGAAACTGCTCGGCCACTATAAGACCTTGAGATGTTTCTAACGGAGCCTCTCCTTTGCTGCCCTGGCCATGTGTTTGGATAATTGACCTTCTCCCATGTCTCCTCTGGATCATCCTGATGGTCATTGGCAAACATCAGACGGGCCTGGACATGTGCTGGCTTCAGCAGGCGGAGGATTTTAATCCATGATGGCATAGTGTGTTATATCTTTGAGACTGTGGTTCCGGCTCTCTGGCTGGTTTGTGTTTCCTTGTCAGGGGTGAGATTTACACGTGGTTGTCTCGGCCTCCTGGAGCGGTGGGTGGAAGTCACCAGGGTAGTCAAGAAGCTGCTTGGTGGCAAAGCCCCAATGAGATATGCCCGGAGCTGCCCAAGGCCCCGGATGCTGTCACACTGTCCTGGTTCACAAGCCTGTACTGTATCGCGTTGACCTCCGGTACAGCAGACTGGACTGATGGACACAATTTCCAAAAAAGGTGACCGGAGAGTGTGTGCGTCACCAAAGACTTATTTTCTCCACTGTAGAACTTCATCATAGGTTTTCATGAAGCTCTAATAACCCAACTTTTACATTTATATGTTCCTTTTAGGCTGCTTGCAGCATTCGAACTGACACCCAGTGCGTTGTGTTACATTAAAATTAGAACAGTCGTAATTAACTGGTTACTAACGGATTAAAACCACAATGGGAGAAGGTTGTAGTTGATACGGAGCTGGTGAGGATGATATGTCTGTCTTTTACTCTGCATGTTGACCAAGACAAGCTTTCAGTGAGATGCTCGTCAGCATCTTTCTGATTGTTCATTATAAGCTCATAAAGTTGAATTTTTCTGTCCAGCACATGTTGCAAGGGATTAACCAAGTGGCCAGCTTTACTCTTCAAATCCTTGCAGTATCGTTTACAACTTGATATTTTGTTTGGAACACCAAAAAAAAAAAAGACTTTTTCTGTTTACATGTACATCTTGGGCAAACAATAGTGGCTCGTCAGGGTGGTTCAGTATCAGAGCTCCGAGTAACTTGAGTCAATCCACTGAGGTGTATTTCACTTCTATTTTATTTGTCACTTTGATGTATTGGAATGAAATCTGTTGTTGAATAAATGATGCAAAAAGTTTCAGCTTTTGGAAAATCTATTCTGTCTCACACCAGTCTGCCTCAAAATGCAGGTTTTTGGATCCCAGAGAAAACGCAAAGGGAGAACATGGAAACTCCACGCACAAAACTCTCTCCATCACACCAAATTGGGCAAAAACATCCAATTCACTACCACATATTAAACTGGTTTGGATCTGAGTAGAAATAAATCCGTTTCGTGTTGATCAGAAAACACGGGCACACGTGACCGAGACCAAGAAAAACTTCAGCACGGAGCTTTGTTGTCACTTCTGCTACAAGACACACAGTGGAATTCATGATTACATCATATCCTCCCTCATGCAAAGCATCATGGGATACCCTGTGGTACTCACCGCCACTTATGTGTGTATAAATACCGTCTCACAAGAGCAACATGCGACTCTATTGACTCCTAAAGCCACAACAATGAAGATATCGCCATAGATCCTCATAACTCTTGTCTTTTATCACAGCCATTTGCAAAATTGGACGTAATCTTAGCAGCACGTCTGCCGTCTTCAGCACGCATACCACATAAAATCCCATGGTGCTTTGCATGCAGGAGAACATGACGTAATCACGAATAAGGTCTATCAGCAGTTTTGTCTTATTTGTTCTACGGTGAAGGCGTGTGTCACCCAAAATGAAAAAAAAAAAAAGAATATTTACAAAATGTATTTGTCCAAAACCATAAAAATAAGAAAATGGAGAATACAGGCAAGTGCAACAAGAATTTAAAATCAAAGTTAAAAAGCAGTTGTGTGTTGCTATAAGTGAGAGTGAGAAATCTAAACTATCTTAAATGAATCGGACAAAAAAAAAAAAAAAAATCATGATTTTTCCACCTGCTTCAAAGCTGAAACAATGTGTTTTGTTTTTTTTTTTTAATTTTTTTTTAATTTGTGGAAAGTTGGGGTTTGCACTTGTGTTAACAGGTTCTCCAGTGAGAGGCGTTGTTTGTTTGATTTACGTTTCACTCTCCGTCACAGTCCCTCGGTCTGCAGGCAGGTTTTCTCATTGGGTTACACATCACGGGCTCAGGAGGCCTTTCTGACTGCCGCAGGCGGTCGCCTCCAACGCAGCTTGACCACAGACCATATGGCACTGCGCGGCTTATTCATCTCCTCGGCCAATAATTACGCCGCTTTCAGCCAACTACTGGAAAGAGCTGTAAATTTGTCTCTCCTCCCCTGATGAACTTTCTGTCGGACTGAAATGTAACGCTACCTGTGCGTGGGAATGTCGATCCTGCAGATGAGAGGGTCTGTTGTCATAAAGGATAATTCATGCGGAAGTTGTGGTGCAGCCTACAGTTTAATCGTGCCGTGTGAAGTTTTAACTATCCCACTGCTAAATATCAAAATCAGCCCAGTCCACATGTGCTGTAAAAAACAAAAGCTGATTTAGTAACGGTTTAGCTCATAGAGTTGAGGGCGGCCGACACTCTGCCACGTGGCTGCTGCTGAGCTAATTAAAGTGCAGCAGCCTCGGAGCAGGCATCATTACATTTTAATTCCTTTTTAAATCTGCAGAGATTAGACGACGCGCACAAAAATGTTTCCAGAGATGTTTATTGTACAGCGGGATCAGTGTATCCAGCCTTTAGTTTCCTTTTTGTTTTTTTTTGTTTTTTTTTTAAGTCAGTGGACATGCATCTGACTGCATGTTTTTGTTACAACGGTTAAAAAACATGGACAAGACTTCACTTAGTGGGAGGATTCAGTTCTACTCAACTGGAAAGTTGTTTCTGTTCACCTTCATTTGTAGTTAGTTTTATTTCATTCATTAGTAAAAAACCCTAATTCTAAAAAATAGAAAAGGTTCTAAACTTCATACTGAAAGGGAGCAGTAGTAGGAATAAAACCATCTAAGACCAAACAACAAACAGTAAACAAGAGCAATCGGAGATTTCTGACATCCGCCAACGTTGACGTGGACACAGAAGGAAAGACATATTATCCACATTGTAATTCTAATTTTCATCTGGATTTGGTTTTCTAATTGTAGTGTAGTTTTCCAAAATTCCATATGTGATAAAGATTTGCTGAAGATCTGTCATGTACTTTTGACGTGAGCCTCATTTGAGACCCCAGAAAATAAAATCCAGATCCAGGATCCAGATCACTTCCAAAATTTACTAAATTCTTCTATAATCTAATATCTATCTGGTGGAAATTTGGTGAAGATCTGTCGAGTAGCTTTGACACGATTTGCTTAAGACCGTAAAAACTGAAATCCGGATCCAGAATCCAGATCCAGATCCGTATCACTCCCAAAATTTAATGGCGTCATCTGGGGCCTATAATCCATCTCTGATGAAAATTTAGTTCAGTAGTTTTGATGTAATCCTGCTAACAGACAGACAAACAAACACAGGCGATTTTATTCCGTCCTTGGCGGACGTAACAAGGCGACTATAAAGTCTGAGAGGTCTGCAGCCACTTTCACTCATATCAGGTTTTCTCACCTGACAAAGCTGTGACAATCTATTTGTGTTTTAATAATATAAGTTGCTGTTTTTTTATTCCATTTTTAAATCTTGCGTGTGATTCAGATTGTTTCCTTGTCTCGATTATTCCATAAATTGAACCCTTGTACAGAAATGGACTACTCCATTAATTTGGTCTTTAATATTGGTCTTATTAAGATCTCTGTTTATTTTAGGTTATACTTACTTTTCTCTTTTCACAAATCTGTTCTGGCTATCGACTGGTCAAGTTTATTTCTGAGCTTTTATACGTAATTTGGAGAATACTGTAATCTGAGAGGACTTATTAAGGTGTAAGTATAAAGACAGCGATTATTTTTAATTTAACCTTTAAGGGAATAAGTTAACCCATTCTTTATGAAGGACTAAATATGCCGAAATGAAATTGAATATTTGATGATGCTGCTTTTTAAAACTTGATGACGATAAGCTTTTATTCTACAAATACAGCTTGAATCCACTTAGTCATTCACTGTTTTTCTTGAATGATTCATCCAGGCCTCTGTTGGTCTCATTGTCCTTGTGATTTTCACAACCTGCTTCTAAACGTCCGGCGGTTTTCAGAGTCGACCAGCTGGGCTACATATAGAGCCTGTAGCTGCTCTTTCCCATCATCGTGTGAGATCTGAAGCCCAGCCCATAATCTCATGTTTTTACTGTGGCTTCACGAGGGGGCGAAGCACCACAGGGCCGGCTGCCGGCTGCCTCGTGCACAATCATTAGATCAGCTACACAAACCACTACAGAGAAAGTTGTGGTTGTTAAGTTCACAGCTCTGCGGCACAGACACATACAAAGTTATGTCATGGAGCGACTGTGAGGCCGCGTGCAAATGAAGAAATTATCTCACAATAAAAGACGCTGTTGGTCCCGACACCAAACACACCTTTCACCAGCGTTTCCCAAGATTTAATCCCCGAAGTCCAACGAGTTAAACTTTTAAGGAAATCTGACCCACCAGAGTGAAGCCAGACAAACGGCCTGCATCATTTCTATTGTTACCGTCGGCAACAAAAGTTGGGTGACCAACAGTTCCAACAGCTCTGGAACGAGGTCACTAAATCACTCTCCACCCTAATGCTTTGCCACATCCCCATGTCCCCCTCACTCTGTTTACTGGGCCACACATCAATAATAAACGTAAGCAAATCAAACAACAAACTACTCCTCACAGCCCTGACTATCACCAAGAAAACCATACTCGTGAACTGGAAATCCAAGAAAAACACAAACATCACGCACTGGAAGAATATACGAGTAGAAGACATTTCACTGGAACACTCACCCACTACCACTCAGATCTCAGCAGCAGAGCGTCTCTCTGTTTGGCCCCCCTCCTCAGCTTTCTACAGACATGAGATGACTCTGAGAACCTGAGAACCAATCCCACACTCCCTCACCCCTCAAACTGACCACATAATACAATATTAATTCATTTACTATTTTGTCTACTTACTTTCTCCACTTTCTTCTGTCTCTTCTTTTTCTCACTCACATTATGTCAGTATATACTATATATTTGATTTGTGTATCTTGTATATCTTCTACATATTAAGTATCATATGTTGTAGCATGTAAAGTGTATTTTCAAAATGTTATACCTTGTTTGCAATGCTGTGTTATTTATATAATTACTTGCTTGTTTTTTATTATTATTACTAATATTATTCTTTCCTATTTATCTACTTGTAATATGATTTACTGATTCTGCTTGATTATCATCATCATTATTATTATTATTTAGTTGATTTTTGTTTTTATTTATTTCTTCATTTATCTATTTATTTTTTGTATGTATGTATGTATGTATGTATGTATGTATGTATGTATGTATTTATGAATCAACATATTTTGCAGCCGCACTTTGGTGCTTGGAGTTATGGGGGACTCGGCCTGAGGGAGCAGAGGGTTCAGGGTCTCCCTTTCTTTCGGGCCCTCACACTTCCAATGCCAACCTTTAAATATGGACCTCCTCTGTCCAGGTCAACCATAAAGATGGAGGGCAGCGCTTCCTCCCATTTGGTTCTGGCAGCGACTCAGAGCCTGAATGGAGATAAATGGAGGTAAAATGAAAAAGATGGTAAAGAAAACAGGGAAAAGGAAAAAGAAATAAACAAATTAAGAAAAAAATGACTAAAAATAATCATGGAAGGGGCCTGGGAGGGGGAGCTGTGGCCCTCTTGTGTCCACTGGGTTGGGCCCCTCGGCCTCTCTGGGCACCAAGACTACAATTGAATATAATTTAATGTAATAATAATGTTAAAAAAAAGTTTCTCTTTCTTTAATTTTTTAATTAATTAACCATTTAATTAATTACATTTTTTCTCTTCTTCTTTTTAAGTCATTATTATTATTATTGTTATTATTTTATTATTATTGTGATATTATTGTTATTATGGCTACTAATATCGTTCATATTATTATTCCTTAGCTCTTTTGTTGTTTGTGTGAATGTACAGTGTAAGTATTTTACCAACTTTTCACCCGATTTGCGTGAAATTCAGGGATGTGATTTGTCAACATCCAAGGACCAATTGATTGGATTCTGGGACGTTAACGGCTAACCTATTCTGAATAAATCCCCAAAAACTGGGTCAAACCAGTCTCATAAAGTGTGAACCCAGCTGGTGTTGATTATTAATGGGATTAATAATTGAACTTGATGTGCCCCGCTTCACGATGACAGAAGAGTCGACGTTCAGGGATTCAAACTGCTTGGCTGCCATGAACCAGTTTCCATTCTAACATTTCTGTAACCTCCTGCCTGAAACGTAAATCCAGAAGGATTGAGAGGCTTTAGCCGTCTGTGTTCACACCACAAATAAAGCTCTGAAGTGCCTTTTTCATTTTCCAGATCTGTTCTGGGTGCTAAAGCGCTCCTTTATGTTTATTTAACACGTCCTGATGTGCCGTTTGATCCTTCAAGGATTGAAACAGTGTTGATACGAAGGTCACGTTGTATTGAGCAGATTTTAAAGCAATGTTCTATTGGATGTTTCCCATAAAATAAAATAAATTCAATTTAACATTATTTCTATAGCGCCAAAGGCACTTTAAAGAGACAAACCTAACAGTTCCACATGGGCTGGTAGAGGAGATGGTGCAAAGGAAAAACGTGCAGAACCAGAACCAGAGGTGGAGACTTTCTGCTGCTCCGGTTGGGGTGAGGGGACAACAAGAGAGAAAAAGAAAAGAACTGAGACAGAGTGTGATGAGGGATTCAAACTCTTGGTCATGTAGGGGGTAAGTATTCATTGCTCAATTCAGTTTTATTCCCTATAGTCAAATAGCAAACAGACGTGAATCCACACGCTGCAGACGGATGACGGCAGGAGGCTCAAACCACAAACTTGTAATTCTACTGACAGAGATGCTGCAGCAAGAGAGGGAGGGAGAGGAAAAAAGCTCAGTGTCTCCCAGCAGGCTAAACCTTTAGCAGCCGCACTAGAAAATGGTCCTGGGTGGTTGGAACCAGTTCTGACTATAAGCTGTTTGAAATAGAAAAGTCTTGAGGTTAACATTGAAAGCAGAGACTGTTAGTGTTTCAGCCTCTACTTTTCTACTTTTAGAAAACCTTGGAAGCTCCAGTAACCAGCGCTCTGAGAACAAAGTGTTGTGCTGGAAGATAAAGGACTAACGGCTCTTTAAGATATGACGGAACCTGTTTGTTAAGAGTTTTAGAGTGAAGAAAAGCTAGTATCGGTTCCTGTCAGGACTCTTGCTTCAGCATTTGAATCAGTTGAAGACTTTTGAATCTGTTATTCTTTCAGTCTGATTATAGGGAGTTCCAATAAACTACTCTGGAAGGTAACGAATGCATTGATTCACTTCTCAGTGGCAACATGTACAGATTTAAATAAATGCTTGCGCCAATGCCATCAGCCACTGCTGTACATCATTTTAAGCTTGTGTGTACTTTAGTTTGTGAGACTTTAAAGAGTTGTTCGCATTGAGAGTGAAATAAAAAATGTTATTTGTTGGTATTGCTAAAAAAAAAACAAATGATAATAGGCATTATGTTTTTCCTGTTTCACATCCACCTGTTGTTAATCGAATTCTTTACACATTCTTGTTAGATTCATTGTTGGTGTGTGTGTGTGAGATTGTTTCTCGTTTCTTCCAGAGTGTACCCTGCTTGTTTCGTTCAATTCTAATTGGGATTATCTCCAGATTCTCTAGATGAAGTTTGGTTGAGAGTGAACAACAATATTTAGAGTAGGTCAAGCTTATTGTGTTACTTTATTAGCTTGTTTTAAAATATCAATGAAATATGTGTTTGGGTCCGTGTTGGGTATTTCTGCTAAATCTCCGTACAGTTTGTTTTTGGTGTTTAATATGATTAAGGATAATTAGAAAAGTGGCTGTAGGACAGTGAAACAATGGCTGGTGCTACACAAACTTGGTGAAAATATTCAGAGATTATGTTCGACTCTGGGATGTTGAGGTACTTAGTTTTGTCCACAGTATTTGCTAAGACATAGAAAAATGTGTCAACAATTATCTTCCATACATCTTGTCCAATAAAATTACTCAAAATCATAGTGAATTGAAGATTTATATGACTTGTACTTTACTACTTTATTGCTTCAATTCAGAGCTAAATTTGAAGTCTTTATCACTCGTGAGCCAGAAATTCGACCTTCCAAACAGTCAAACCGCCACTAAGTGCCACTTTAGGCTTCATTGTACTAAATATGAAGTTTGAAATATGTGCATCAAACCCAACTGCCACAACAAGAGCATTAAACATTAAACCTGCAACAATATCAGGAAGAAATAAGAATCACTGTCCAACTTTAAGACTTACAATAAAGTATGCAAGTCTTCTTGAAATACCAGCAAGCTGCTGTCAGCATGGTGCCACCAACCTTCAGGAAAAACACCTGATAGACGTCTTTCATTGTCTTTGAGTGACCAAAACTTTGCACACAGATTGTTGTTTATTACTTCAGTTTTATTTTAATATTTAAGTAAGGCCTTAGCAGGTTTTACACAAACTGACTCACAAGGCGATGCGTAAACTGTCTGAGCAGCTGTTTCGGGGGAGTTTTTATTTGTATTTTTTACGACAGTCACTTAAATACAGGAATCTCTTTTACCAGATTCCTCAGATCTCCTGCAGAAGCTGTAACATTACACTTTGTTTGGCTCTGCATTAGAAAAGTCTGCAGTCAAATAACCATGCCTCAAATGACCATAGAGTTTGTCAGTCTGACATTTATTCTTTCACTACTGTTACCAAGTACTGTTAAGCGCAATACCGTGGTACAACCAGATTTCATCTGTTGTTACCAATGTTAAACATGTAGAGAACAAACAGGGTGGAAATACTTGTCATAATAAAATTAACAATACAAACAAGTGTCAACTCAAAAGTACATTGAAATTCTGCATAAATTAGAGACCTAAAGAACAATATTCCAGAGAGGTAATATAAAACTGTACATGACAATACATTTGCAATACATTACAATATTTATTCAAAAAAGGCAAAATAGCACCATGAAATTAAAAAACAAAATCTCATTCAGAAGCAAAAACCACACCATTATAAGAGTAAACACTGCAGTTTGTAATGTGAACAGTGGAAGCACAGGAAGCACATACAGTTTATTTCAGATCATCTGTTATCTGTGTCGACAGTACATGAGTGAAAGCCGGGTGACGTACTTTAAAAGTTCTTCTCATGTGCCTTCATATCATTACTTTTACAAATGTGGTCATGTTTCGATCTCAGTAATTTAATTTGTTTGGAGAAAAAAAATCAACACAAGTATTCAAAGGTATGAACTACTCTAATTTTTTTTCTTTTCATGGTGACATTGTTTTTTTAATTCCCTTTTCTACATTTTTCCTTTTCTCACTTTGACTTCCTAACAGCCACAAAAACTACTGATGCCAGTCAGTTAAGGGACAAGATATTTATGCATCAAGTCCCTCCATCCCCTCCCAAAACACTTCCCATGTTCCTCCCTGCTCTCGCTGACCCTCATCTCTCTATTTAATGGCATGTCATTGTCATTCGCTCTTCCTCCACCGACACGTCGAGGCGTAGTCAGCAGTTGTACAGTTGTTCTGTTCTCAAATCTGTGTGTTCCCCAATTCACAGGAAATTGTTGGAAATCTGACGTTGGTGGTCGAACAAGTCCTCCGCCTCCGCGCTGTAAGCATCGCCTAGTAAAAGCAGACAAAGATCAGTTCTAGAACACAGAACGAGTGACTGTTCAATCACGTGTGCTGAGAAAAACGACGTACCGGCGTGGCAGCCGAACATGTACACCCGCGCTCCATCGTACTTGCACCGACAGCGCATCACATTGTTCTGGAAATCGGATTCAGCCATGTCCAATGAAGGGTTGACCTCCACCTGTACGGGAAGAGATGCAAGAGATGAGATCCTGCAACACTGAATTTAACTTCTGTAAACCGAAAAGACACATGAAAGAACAGACAAGACAGCACACAATAATAGCACAGGAAGACACACAAGAATGGACTGGAATCTGAGATGATTTGACTCCCTTTATTCAAATCCTTAATATACTATAAGTGCATGGGGAATTACAGGCACCACAATGTCTTCCCCAATTCTATTTCAATGCTCTCTCAGAAAAAGCAGCTTGGTGTCTCCACAGCTATTGAACCTCTCATGCAAACATCGGAGTAACGTGGCATCTTTCTGTAATTCTGTAATAGACTGAGACATAATTCACCATATGCTGATGATGTCATGTTATATATGTCAGGTTATCCTTCAGCCTATACTTTACTGTGGTTTGGTTACAGATGTAATTGAAAGTCAAATAACAGCAATTAAGGTGGATTGGTTTTATTCAAATTTCAACAATGATCTGGAGATGTGATTAAACTCTAAAGGTTTTTGCCATTTAAATAAAACAACATTTCAAGCCACTGGACACCATATACTTTTCATTTCATTGTATGTATTGCATCAGTGGATATCACAGTAGTTGAGGTTGCAAAACCAAAGAGACCAGAGGGAGTATTCATGGAGGATGAAAAACATTAAAGCTCTCCAACATGGCATTGGGTTTTTTTCACTTCTGCATCTGTGTTACTGTATGGTGAATGACTCGGCAGATTATTTTAGACTACAGAGTATTTCTTGAGCACTTCTTAGGGACGCCTTGGTTTGTGGCTTTCAGC
>OMNM01000242.1:0-20659 GCA_900302745.1 Parablennius parvicornis
TGCAACTTGCAGATCGAGATCGTTAGTCTTGCGTAGGTTACTAATAATGTTGAAAATGACAAAAAAGAAGGAATCCTCGGGATGCTTGGAAAAAAAAAGCAAGCATCTTTTTCACATATAAAGCACAAGTGATTTCAGGATGAGTGTGATATTTACATTTTCATATCTTTGGTTCAGATTCCACCTGAAACCCATTTTTTAACATGCCTTCATTAGTCATTTTCATTGACCAGTTCAATGACAAGTTAACAGTGCAAACATGGAGAAATAATGTACTTTCTGTGTTTCCTTTTTACTGATTAAAAAAACTTCATTTTGTATTAGTCTGACAGTGCTTGTAACACTTGTAAGTTAAGGTGAACCAGCGAACCTGACATCCATTTTGAAGAGACTCAAAATTTTGACAGGACACTTTCTATTCAATGACTTAATTTGACACCAGAAGATATACATTTAATGTGAAGTGTAATCAAAAAGCAATACTGTGAATTGTTACAGTAGCAAAGATGATTGAGAGCTTCAACATTCTTGACGCAGACCTGGACCCAGCGGACACTGAACGTCCTCAGGAAGCTGATGCTTCTCCTGCTGCTTAATCGGTTCGCCACAGACAGCCTCCTGACACACTGCTGCACTGTGTGCTTCTTCAGATGCACAAAGGAGAACAAAAATCACCTGCAGCGGGTGGTGAGGCTGGCGGTGCACATCATCAACAGCTCACTAACCCCCCGACAAGAGATTTATGTTGAACAAGTAGAAAAGAAGCCCAGCTGCATTTTTAGGGGACCAAATCCGCCATGAACTTCACCGATCTGTGTTGCCAGAAATAGAGATACAGACTCATTGACACACACCGATCTATAACCTCCCTGTCTTTTATTATAGCTATCATTTATTCTTTTTTTCCCCCTCTATGTTATTCTTGGTCTGCCTACTTGAACTGTCAGTAAATTCTTTTTTGACACTGATTCAAATGTCTGTAACATCTGTGAAAACACACGGTTAATAAAGGAGGTGATTAATATATGCAAGTGAAATCAAGAAAACCTTGAAGTTAATCCTTGCTTGCTGCAATAATCTCTTCAGATAAATCAGATGCTTTGATGTTGGAGAACAACAGAGAAACCGGTGATGTTAATCACAAGTTAAAGACTTAGAAGAAACAGATATCTACAATCTAGCACAAGTAAAACTACTGTTGATGTGGAGAAAACTTTGGCACGAGCTCATTCAGAGTTGATCAAATGTAAGACCAGTGAATGCCAGAGGTCTGTCAGCATGTTGCTATATAAACACAGCGATGTCAACACCGTTTGTCTTTTGTTTGCTGTACCAAGATCATTTCGTGACTTAAGAAAAAGAAGCTTTGCTAATCAGTTCAGCTAACAACAGGAAGGACATTGAGAGGAATTATAAAAGTCTATTTTGATAACAAGTGCAGCCTCTGAAGGTCAGAATAAAAAGGTCAGAGTGACACTGAAGTGTTGACAACTTTTTCCGCATACGAGAAAGTGCTGAAGCAAATACATGCAAAGATATCTGCTTTTGGGAAGAAAAAGCAGAAATACATCCTTCTCAATAGTGAAAAAACAGTAAAGTAGCTTCATACATTTTGAATGAAATATATGAAGCTCTTGTCACTTCTCATTTTCAAAATGAATAAATTTAACTTTCTGGGCTTTACAACTCAATCTCTCCTGACACCTCGAACAGACCAAACATATAAAAAGATTTAATATCAATTGACAGATATACTGTGGGCTCTACAAATGTTCTAACACAGTGATAATGCTGAGACATACTGTAAAGACAAATATATTTCACATGGCGCAATAGAACAGTGAGGAAAAAAGACCAAATAGGAGAACTCCACATGAAATTCAAAATGATTTTTTTTTTTTTAAAGCATCGGTAAGGCTTCAAAGATAAAGTCCATTCCCTTACTGCACTCAGCTCAGAGTCAAGTGTAATAAGTAGAACAAAGGAGGGTGAGCTTTTGATTTGGATTCAGATTTTTACAAATCTTGCCATTTCTTTTCTTCTCCTGAAACTCAGATTTAATCAAAACGGATTAACATTAACATGTGATAAGCACATAACCTCAAACTGCATCAGATGAAACTACTGAAAAGCAGCGACCTCCAAGATTTGATGATACAACCCTGTTATTTCAGTCTTTAGATAGCCACTTCAGCTTTTATCATTTTTTGGTTTTATACAGAAATATCGAGAGCTAAAACATTTTACACACACAAAAAAAAGCTGAAGATAAAATGTATGTAAAAATAGAGTTCCAGGTTTGTTGAAGCCAGTGGAAATGTAAGACTATGAGATCACCAACAGTACAGATGCGTATCATAGATACCATCAATCAGTCTATAAATTATTATATTGGGGATTTCTATGGGGCACCTCCCTCTTCTTTCTCCAGGTGTTTTCACTGAGGTCATGGAACGTCAGTATATAAATGTCCAGTGATTTCCCTTGGCTGTGCTTGCTTTGTGTAAAAGAATCAGGAGGCTTGTGCTTTGTTCTTTTGTATGCTGAAATTATTTAATGTTTTTCCTCCATTAGAAGGAACAGTTTTGAGTTAACTGCTCTATCCCATTTTTACAGCATTCATTTCATAATTAAAGATTTAATTTTGCAACAGTGGGTCATTTAACCATTAGAAATACACCCCACAATTATTTCTAGCTATGATAAATTCATAAACTGAGGTTAAAATTAAGTTAAATCATCTTACTTCTGGCTTATATCTTTCCCTCTTGTCCTATAAACAGACCACATTGTGATCAAACTGATTTCCTGCTCCAACTTAGACGAGAGAAATTTTAAATCAAAGCATGGAATCTCTCTATGGGAGCTGTGGTGAAAGGCTGAACTGACTAATCAAGCTACATGAAATCTGAGAGCATGTATCTACTCCATAGTCATGTGTATTTATAGATTCATAATATAACAGCAGTAAAACTGGGGCAAACCTGTGTGGTTCACAGTTACGGTTGGATATGCTTCTGTTTTGTCAAACCATTTAAAACAATGAACAACATGAAGGAGACTCTACGGGAATGTGAACGACGACGACGCCAGCATCAGATTTTATTCACAGCTGGAATTTCCTCACAGTTCGAACTTCCTCACAGACGCCATCACGAAGGCATTAAGAGTCGATAGTGGGCAAGCACAAGATGTGTTTTCTTTTAATTTCTTTCTAAGCTTTTATTGTTTTCTCTTTCCTCCCACAGAGGGATCCCAGGGAAGAAATGTGGCACTATCATCTTGTCAGCAGAGGAGCTGAGCAATTGTCGAGTGAGTAAGCCATAATAATCTCCCCTGCCAAACACATATTAGCAGGCAAACATCTGTTAGCAGAGCCTGGTCAAACATACTCCTCACACAAAGTGGATTGAGCAGGATTAAAGCTCAGAAGGGCAAAATGAGATGCTTGGGAGCATTTGTTGACAAAAGATAAGTCCTTTTGACCCAGAGATGCTTGATCAAACAAAGGATTTGATTGTTTTGTGGTCAGAAATGCTGCATTTTAAAAATATTAGTAACTTTTGTAAATTAATAGAAAAGAAGATTAATTGCTTCTGAGTGTAAAAAAGACTTATTTGATCAATTTGTAATACCGTACCTTAATCTGTCTCTTTTAGTTCATTTCATGAGCCTTTATTTATTCAGGAGAACCACATTGAGATTAATAATTTATTTTACAAGTGTGTCATGGCAGCAGTAAATAAAACAAGTTTACAGTGAAAAAATAATACTAAGATGTTCTTAAAACAGATAACTAGCAGAGAAGACAAATACAATACAAAACACAGTCAAGAGATAGATCTTATGAAAGATAAAACTATAAAAGCCATCAAATACTTAAAGATAAATTAGCTAAAACAAGAACACGGTGAAGTCTTTCTGTAAAGCATTCCATGAACATGGAGCTGAACATATGAAGGCTTTTTTGCCCAGTTCTGTACGGTCACTGGGAAGCCTGAGTAAAAACAAGTCTTCAGACCGCAGACTGGAGTTATTTCTGGGTTTCTGTGTCACATGACTACAAAGGTAGTGAGGCAGCAAACTGAGAATTGCCTTTGAGATAGACGTGCTCTGCATTTGCTTGCATCTAGATGATTTATGATTTATAATTACGACTGCTATCCTCTTTGATGGATATTCATGTAGTTCTAATAGTTATCAAAAAGACACTTGTTGACTACTTCTTGATATGGAAGGTGGTGTCCAGAGAGCAAAGCTGTACTGATCAGTGGAATAATTGATCGCTCATCAAAAAAGAATAAGCAGCTGTTGAGATAATGGAATAAGTACTTGAGTAATTTACCATATATCATACATTTGCAGGTAGCTGGGATCAGCTGCAGCACCTTGTGACCCTGAAGTTGTTAAAGCAATATCAAAGATGTAGGAAAAGAGGAATAAATTCCAACTTCTCCTGGAAAGAGCAAAATGTCTTGCATTTGTTGTTCAGAGTATTACAAAACAACAGCAATACATTAAAATCCAAAACTAGACTAAACAGTTTACCCTTTGAAGTTCAGTATATGATATAAACATTTTGTAATATTTTATCAACAGTGGAGAAGAGGTTAGTGCTATGAGAAGCTTGTATGTTCAAGTATGCATGTTCTCACAATGTGATGGTTTCTAGAGGGTACACTTTTCCTCCCACATCCAGAAAAAAAATATGCCTGTGGGTTGAAATGGTGAACCAAACCTACAAAGCCCATAGCTGTGAATGTGAGTGTGTGTGGTGGTGACCTGTCCAGGTTGTACTATGCCTTCGCCTATTGTTAGCTAGGATGAGCTCCACTGGCGCTGTGACCCTGAACAGAATATAGCAGCATAGACGATGGGAGGACGTGAACAGGTGATGTCCAAAATAAATCATGTCCTTAAAAATACAAGCACCCTTCTTTTGTCATTGTAAGATGGGGGAAGCGGTCTGTTTATTACGCCTCAATGGCTTCAGGTTGTTCCTGTTCTCCACTGTGCAGCTGAAAAACCACACAATGCAACAGTATCCCAGGAAGCGCTCTACAAATATGTTCGTCTATAGAAATTAATCTGCAGGGGACTAGACACAAGCTTGCCTCAGATTCCTGGGAAATTACAGTCTCTGATGGGCCTTCTTCATCTGATAAGATATGTACGTCACTCAGTGTCTTGATGGAGTTTGACAGCACTGTCCATCTTGTTGAGTCAAATCAAGCCAAACCAAGTGTTCAGTTGACCTTAATGGTCATAGCATGTATTTTTTCTTTTTATACTTATCCTGGATTGATGGATGGATAGATGACCCTTGAATTGTCTTGCAGTGATCTTTCCCTCAAATGTCCCCAAAACATGGTGCAAAAATGCTCTTGAAACAGCAGAAATATTCATCATATGTTGTCTGACTATTTTGCATTTTGTATTAAATCCTGATATTAACATAATACTGTACCTTTCACACAGAGACAAGTTAATCCCTCCCAGATTATAACTGATAGGGGGCTTTTCTTCACTCTGTGACCTGCTGTCTAACTAAATGGCTGAGCAAAAATGATGGTGTGAGGGTTGAGTGCACCCTCAACTAAATGTGGTGTACTTTGGATGCTTCACTGGGCTCCCAATATGCATATTACAAGAGGATACTGAAGAAGAAAATTCAACCGAGCTAATGATGAATGGGGAAGAGGAACATAAAGAGAAAGAGGAGCAAGAGGGTGACATGAAAATGCGAGAAAAAAGCAGCAGTGACGAAAAGGAAGTAAATGGAGAGTTGCGTCTCTGAGTGCATTTACAAAAAAAAAAAAAAAGAAAAGAAAGAGACACAAAGTGTCAGACAGATAGAAACAGATACAAAAACACTGAAGTGAATCAATGAAGAATTTTTTGTGCTTGGTGTGTACCAGCTCTCAGCCATAAAATCAGCTTGGCTGATGATGTGAGACCAAGAGCTGTTTAATTAAAATGCAGCTGTCTGACCGTGTCCCCTGCAGCATGTGACACACGTTGCATTGTAGAAATGTGGACACACAGAAGTACACAAATATGCTCCCTCAATTCCTCATTCTAATGCTCCTTTCTGCCAACTGCTGGGAGGGAGCGTTGTTTTGACCCACAGCAGGACGATATTATTCTTAACATCTCTCTAAACTGCACCGAAACCTGCCTGCACACACCTGTAATCTCCCCTCAGAGTCTGAACTACTAATGAACTCTGTTTGATTCTGTTTGTTCTCATTATGAAAGTGATCCCTGACACATTCATTAATCTTTCTCACCACGCCTGAGCGGTAGCTCCTCTTTAAAATTTCATCTCTTGCCAAGATTCTGATGCTTTTGGACTCCTTTGAGTGTCTTTTTTTTTTTCCCCCAATCTAATGATATCATAAATATGTAATGCACAAGCCTCTTCATTTTACCCTAAACTCTGGTAGCTTCTAAGGGAGATTAAGCATTTATATCCTCTTAAAGATGACAAAAGCAAATTCAGTATTTGAGTTCAACACTTTACGGAAGCAGTATGATCCACACACTTCTTTTTAATACATGACACAATAGATGACATAGATGTGTTGCAGATTTGTGTTATGATTGTTTTTGATAAAGACAGTTGTGATACAATGACTGGAATTCTTTTTAAAGTCCTCACTCTTCTGAAATACTTTCTTGCAAAAATGAGCAGTAATGAAAACTTTCAGCAGGCTAGTATGCTTCTATTCAATGAGCCTTGTGTAAAGTGCCGGCTTCTCCATATTTTCATTTCACTGTCAATCCAGAAGAGATGCTTTTGTTGAATATAATATATTTGTTCCCGGAAAAATTTTATTACAAATGACTTAACTTTTCTTTTTCTACAAAACTGGCAATGCAAACGTATACATATCAGTAGTTATACAATCACCAACATATTTACTCTTTATTTATTCCACTCAACAATCATCTGGTCTTGGTGGCATCTATTATGATGTCTTGAACTGTTTGGATTATGTTCAAACTGAAAGCTATGAGGTACTTGATTCTTTATGTGATTTGGAATATTCATCAGTTTATCTGAATTCATTCACAGATTAGACATCATTAGGAATGATTAAAAAAAACAAGCACAAGAGTTAACATAAAGGCTAAACACTCTATCAAATTGTTTTGCAAAAGTACAATGTTCTGGCTTAGTATCTAAGCCTTGCCTCAATACAGGGGCTACATTTTTTGAAGGACACGGTCTTCTCACTCTTCAGAGAAGAGATCCTCTTGAGGTCTATTATGTCAGGCTGTGGAGGATAAACATCACTGAAATCTTTGCTTTGTTTTGTATTTTAAAGTAATTTCACATGAAGGATATGTTGAATAGAGACAACCTTGTTAGATTTCCACTTATGTCAAATACAAATACAAACAATACAGCCTTTAATTTGTACACTGCTTCCCCTCAAAAACACAAAACAATTAGGACAAATCTTAAATCTCTGCTGATGTGACCCATATGCTGGTTGTTAATGGTGAATAAACTTCTCTTATTCTGTAATATAGAGTGATTTAACTGATTCACCTGCCTCTACCATGCAGTGGAGAACATTTTGACATTCAGAATCCCAAGGACACTGAGACATGGAGAGGCTAAGGTGGGGGATCAGCCCTTGGTTCTGCTGTTTTGAGATCTTTTGTCTGTGATAATGACAGGGACAAAGACGTTGCAACAAAGTGTAGCAGTGGACTGTAAAGAGTAAGTAGTCTATAAGTGCAGGGGTATGGGTTGATAACTCAATTCCTAAAACAAAACAAGTACGCTTATTCCTCTTTCCATCGCAGCACTGGTGTGGCACAGAGGTGGGAGATATGATTTAATGGTCACATTACATACTGTGTGAAGAATGTGCTGACAGTTCACATGTGTTTACACTTTGATATGTTAATGAGTCATCGTGTGAGTGATCCACCTATTCTGACAGCTCAGTGTGAGGTTATCTTCTGTTTTTGCGTCTCACTTAAGTCATTTGGATTTACACTCAGGAGGTGAATAGGACAACAAAATAGAATACGGTTGATGTTGCATTCTAGAATTCATATTTTGCAATAACGGAGTCAAGTTTGTAGCTCATTTAAATATTTCACTCACGCTTGCTGTGTTAATGCGACTGGAGGTCATTTCTTTGAACCATTACTTTACCGATTTTCTTTCTTTCCAACCAGAAAACAACATTAGCTGTCGAGGCATGCAGATTTCAAGGAGCTGAGAATGAATTTTGCAGCAAATATCCCTCTTTGTATGACCCTGCCCTCGTTTTCTGCCACGCTCACTGACTTTATTTTAATTATTTTTCAGTCTGATGCCCAAAGGTTAATAGAGTCAACAAATGCTGTTCAGGATAAAATCTTTCTGATATTTTTGATTAGATGGATTTCCACAACAAATTGACTTTGCTCAATGTGAAGCATACGGACAACAATTAACAAAAACGTTAGAAACTGTATTGTTAATTAAAAGAGGATTCTGGTCCTCAACATATCTATGAGCTTTGAAATAAAGAAGATCGCTTCAAGTGTACCAGAACGTTCTTTCAACTTTTTGTATTGGTTGTTAAATGTTTTTGATGTAAGTCGATCATAAAAAATTTGATTACACACTTGCTAACACTATCAGCGCTATTTCAATCAGCCAATTTGAATTTTGGAGTTTAAGGTGGAGGTCTTCACATCCTTACCTTTGACAATATTTGCAGTTGTCCAGCACCTATGGATGCTGAGATAAAATTCCATTGCAATACCGACCACATGCAGAGCGCCAAATTGGACTGAATTGACAGTGATACTCAACAATCCAGAGTCAGACTGAACAAGCCATTTCAGTTGTGTCAAACCAACCTGAGCCTGGTGCATACGGGAGCTCTTTTTAAGGTGGAGGGAGAGCCGAGCAGCACGGTTTTGCCTGAAGCAACTTACTGCATTTTGTTCTTGCTTCAGATTGAAGTTCTGCAAGCAGATACAACCACTAGAAGATTATAATTTTGCTTTAATTGCACACATTTAACCTCAGGATTATTTTGCATCCTGTGGGCCAGAGGAGTTGTGTCCTGTTTCAAGGGAAAGACATTTGTTGTGTGTAAATTCATCTCAAATCTCAGCAGGAAGTTCAGTTGTGTGTGTGTGTGTGTGTGTGTGTGTGTGTACATGTGTTTTTCCCTTTATTTTTTTTATATGGACTTGTACTGTGCTGTCACCTGTTTAACTGTAACCTTGATAATGGTTCATTCTCACTCCTTTGTTTGAAAAAGCAGATGTGTGTGTTCATCTCAGTCCCTATGACACAGATGTCTTTGAAGTCATCTTAGCGGCTCAAAATTTCATGTCACATCATGAAAGGCTTTTAAACTCTACAATGTTGTTCTCACCACACAAGATCAAGTTTTTTATTCAGCAAGTGGCGATATAAAAACTATAGAAACCTAAAATTCAAGATGTTGTTCGTGTGTGTACAAAAGTTATTGCTATACCTCCCACTTATAGATGCATAGTTCAGCAATACTTGTACATTTGTGAACATCATGGAAACAGCAGGGAAGTCATTTTTTTTTCTCCTGTAATGTCCTTTGCTGCGTCCTTTCATTCCAACCTCATCAGTTTGGCCTTTTATTGATTCTCTACATTTTACCCTTTTCCTCATCTCACCTTTACCATTTATCGTTTTGTCACATGTATCCCCGAGAGACACAATCACACCGGCTCACACAAATACAATCCTGTGTGATTTAAATGTAAATGTGGTGGTTTGTGCTACTTTTGCCACCTTTAACTTCTCCACATAGCTCTATCTTAATTAGCGTGACTATAATTCTCACTGCCGTGACATACACACTCACACACATAGGGACCTTCACTCCTGTCACAAACACTCCTTTATTACCCCCCTGAGGGCTTGAATGTGTCTCTACCTAGCCTGGCCCCCTATTTAAATATTGATACTCTGATTCTCTCCATATTAGCAAATGGCTGTTGATCACAGAGCTTTGTGAGGGTGTGTGTTCGTGCAACAGGGCGTTAATGAGGCTGGAGCAGATGCATATTTAATATCCTCAACACATTCCATCACCATGACGGCTTTTATGTGCTTTTTCTCGATTTCCTGGTGCGTGCCCTCGCTCACAGAAGAGCAACTCTGCGAAACTCACAAACCAAAACCTGCAAAGGCTTTTTGAATAATCTGATTACCATTGGAAATCTATTTATTTTGCCTGAAGGTGGAAGTGTGGAGGTGGGACATGTTAACATCCTTTCTGTGGTGTATCTATCAGTGCTGCTTGATCAGGAGATTCCACTTTGCAGAGTTTTCTTTTGATAGGCAGGAGCAGTTTTGGAAATGTGGAAATGTTAAATAGTAAATAAATGTCACTGATATATTTTTTTTTTGTTCATTTTTTTGAGCAGCCCCAAAGTGCTTTACATTATTAATTACATTCACACATTCACACACCAATGGCAGCAGCTGCCATGCAAGGCACTCAATCCATCCATTGGGAGCATTTCGGATTCAGTGTCTTGTTCAAGGTTACTTTGAAGCGTGAACAGATAGGAAATTGTGGGTAAATATTAACATCTTAATAATAAAAATATTCTCCTTTATCTAAATGCTTGAGGGAAAATGAAAAAGTGTAAGTGTTGGAGATTAGACTTGCTAAAGGTAATTTAATGAGTGAAATCCATTGTTTATGTCCTGTACAAACCCAAACAACCTCCTCAGCATCATGACAGATCAAATTGATAGCTCCTAACGAACATGAGAAGAGTTATGTTTTTATTTTCTGATTCCAGCAGCTGTTGACAGTCACAAGGATCAGGCGAATACCTTTTCCCAATTCAGTTATTGCCCTTGAAATTTCTGAGAACTAATTATATTAAAATAGATGCAGAAGATAAATCTATTAATCCAAAGTGTTAGAACTTATATTTTTGTAATACATTGAAATCATTGCTTTGTAAATAAATGAGTTTCACACTTGAACAAGCAAACTACTGTATATAAACACCAAATGTTTCAAATTGAATCTACATTTTAAAATTTTACAACTACAGCATTTGACTCACATACTGCCAGTGGATGTCAGTAGCCATTGACAAGAACATCTTTTGATTAAAAAAGAACATATTTAATGCAATCATTCAAACACAAATTACCTTTTGGAGTAAGATAACAGTTTTATGAAAAGTCCAATACTGGAGCCGAAAGTATATCTCAGGACTGACTGGCCTACAACTATAAGCACTGCATGGTTTTATTATGTTAGCTATGATCAGTAACATGTAACAAGTAACAAGTTTTCTTTGTTGTGTGTTTTACAGATCATCTGAAAAGCAACATTTTAGAAAAACAAACACTATATTTGTGACTCCACTTCAGTTGGCATCAGTCTGATTAAAAGTATGTTGTTTTAGTATCGTGCATTCTTGAAAAAGGAAACACTGCATTGATTAATGATAGCAATGACCTGCATTTAATTGATCAACAGAGAAATTGCTTTTGCCACTCATGAAACAATAAAGTGATATCAAAGCACACAACAGCACTTCATTCACAACCATGAGTACACAGATGCACACAAGTATATTTACTAATCAAGTAGCGCAGGGGCCAAAACTTTTAGATGACTACTGCAAGAGTGATTACTGCTTTACACAATCAAACATATTTCCTGTTTTCTAACAAACAGAATTTTTATAGCTCTACTATTGGTCCCACAACATTGTTTGGGGGACTTGGTGAGCTTTGCTTCAGATAATAAAGCAATTTGATCATACAGTGTCTCAGCCTGTCCATGTTGAGTCCTTGAGCACGACAAAGAACTCTGTTTGCTCTCAATGGTGGGCGAGCACCTTGCATGGCAGCTCTGTTGTCACTGCTGTGGGAGGTGTGTGTGAATGGGCGGAAGTGAGTAATCGTGTAAAGCATTTCGAGACTTCAGGAAGTGATGAAAAGTTCTATATATATTGTAAGTGACTAATATTGAACTTGATTAACGTGGATCATATCGTAAACAATTGTGCACATACCTAGCGTGCATTCAAAATCCGGATGAGGTGTGCTCACCAGAAAGAAAAGGAGACGTTCATGAGAATGGGTTTTCTGGCTTGCTGTGACTGCGCAGGATGATGTAACCTCATGTGAAACTTCTTGTGAAAACTGATGAAGTTTAGACACTATTTTCTGTACAATATGTACCATTTGAGTAAAAAAAAAAAAAAAAAACAAAAGTAAAAAAAACAAAAAAAACACAGGTATGTTATAACAAAAAAAGAAGCTAAAACACTTTTAGTGTGCTGTGAGAAGCTTGTTGAAGACAGTGACATGCCGAAATAGAAAATGCACATCGAGCATCCAGGGATGGAGAGCAACAGAGAAGAGACAAAATCGGTTGCTACAGCAAATATTTCTGCTCTCACATATTGAGATGACATAAATATTCTGCTGCTTGTGTATCAATCAGTGAGCAGTGTGGAAGCAGACAACGTCTCTGAGGATTAAAGGAATATTTTTAAGTGAATAAAACAGTCGGAGAGTGAGGTCTCTGTGGGAGGGCCGTGCCAGTTGCCAGTCATGTAGTGACTGGATGAAGGGGAAATACAGATAAAGTTCCTCTATCGCTGAAGGAGTGGGGTGAATATGATGTGCTCATAAGTGTTTGCTGCATGGCGCCTGGCTGTGCCTGATAAAGACACAGAGAGGACACATTGGCAAAATGCTTACAGGAATTGAAATGAAAATCAACATATGCATATAGCAACACTTGGCTCTCACTCTTGCACAAGGTGAGATCTGCAACCTCGCAAGAGTTCTTTTGCTGATTTGCCACTCGGCACAAAGCCAAACATGAGGTGCAAGCTGCAACATTAAAAAGCTATTAAGCTATCATTAGCAGCACCGTGGCGGCCCCGCGTAAGGCCCTGGGCTCTGACAACAGTAGCAATCTAATGTTACAGCATCTGAATGTACTGTAATGAACCCACAGTGTTTCAGAGATTAGCTACAGCTCGTATGCCAGAGATAAGTCAGGCCTCATCTCTGCACTGCCACCACACAGCGAGAGCCAAGAGCACGAAGAGGTGGTAGTAAACAAGTAGTAAGTGCCTCGACAGCAGGGCAGTGATTTATATTTGGAGGATAGCAAAGCACTACATTTCATGATAAACAAGTTGTGGAAAAACTGCACAATCAGGCTTATTTGTTGGAGAGAGCGGGTGCAACACAGAGAAGGAGCAAAGGGCTTCAACGCAGTGAGAATTAATCTCCCAGGTTGTGCTGCTAGCTCTTGATTTATTAAAGAAAAAATATTTTACTGTGGGAAAAGGTCTTCATTTATCTTCGTCTATGTACACTCTCCTTCAATCGCAATCACAAAGGTAAGTCCTTATATACCAAGGTCTATAAGACTTTGGATCAACAGGTTTAATTGTTTTGAAGCTCATTACAGATGAAAAACAATTTAGTCATGAAAAGTGCGACAAATGGAGCTCACTCTATCCCAGAAGTGGACGTACACACAGAAATATGCAAACAAACCAAAGAAAGCATAAGAAATCATGATTGTTTATTATTGTACATGTGTGCAAGTGAGACAGTGCTGTTAAAAATAGTACAGATGCATTGTTGAGTGATGTAGAACAACAAACCAAAAGGGGTCCCAACAGGAAAGACGAGAACTAACAACTGCTTCAAGCTGGGTTTTTAACACTGAAAAGGAAACTCCACAGAGGTGTTATCAGTCCTGCTGAACAGCCTTAATTAGATAATAACACTCCAGTCTGCCCACCTTCAGTAACTGCAAAGAAAACAGCCAAAGGTCTACTGACAGACCAGGGGCATCATAAATCGTTTTGACTGAAACTGCTGCTTGTATCTGTTGCTACCTTTGTCTTCGAAGAGTCCTGGTGATATTTAGAGAGGGAAGTGCTTTCATGTGGCCATAAAAGAAAGAAAAATATGATTATCATAACAAGATGATTGTTTTGTTTTACTGCTGAAACTGAAAAGAATGTCAGTAGGCTGCATGATGATTTCCTATTAAATGAGATTGAAAAAATATATAGAATTATCAAAACCATTACTAAAACCATTATAAGATGTTATTCACTGAGATCCTTTGTGTCATGTGACTCCACATGAAAGTTGTGACCTAAACTAACAGTATGAGGGAATGAGAAATTCACATTTTGATTCTACAAATGCACAAGTCAGTTCCGACTTTTGCGAAAAGGAAGTAAACTGCCAAGATTAAGTACACCATTGTCGTAATTGAGTCATATAAGAAGCAAAGCCCTCCTCGAATCTCATTGGAAAGAGAAAAAGCCTGAAGCCGAGGCTGTGCAGTCTGTTTGATATGTCTCTCAGGTTGGAAAGCACTAGCATCTGATGGTTTCCATATGCTCTGACAGGTATCAGGAGAACGTAGCTTGATGAATATTAGTCATGCTAGAATTAGTCTCATAGCAGCTGCCTCTGACATTAGCAGGTCTGCTGGTGGGTGGATACAGCACTTTGAGCTTTGTAGCCTGTGCACATGTACAGCGTAGACAACAGAAGAGATGGTGGACCATAAGGTCGTGTTTATAGATAAAGCTCAAGTGGCTTGTCGGCTTAGAGCCAGTAGATCATGAAGAAATAGCAATCAGGTGACATTTAAACTAGACAGCCACAGAATTGGCAGCCACTTTTAGATCACCTCCCAAGTGTCTCCAACAAATACGTAAGAGAATAACACAACACATCACAATATTAATTTGGTATAATTGAAATCACAAATTAGTTTGCAATAGTTTTTTTTTCCCTTGTGGTTGTATTGTTTAAGTGTTTAGTTTTGTCTTACCTGTGTGCATGTAATCGATTGTAATAACTGACGCGATCACTCTGTCGTAGAGCAAACAGAGACAGTCAGACCTTCTAACATTCATACCCCTGTATCTTAGTCACCAGTTAGCCTGAAATGCATGTTACATGCACAGGGAAAAGATGCAAACTCCCCACAGAAAAGATTCAAAGCTAATCTATACAGAAACCAGGAAGTAAGAGTGTAACCACTACGCCACTGTGCCGCCGTTAAATAACAATCTGTGCACATGATTTCATTGACACATTTTGGTTCTGATCTACTAAAGGTTAACACAAAAATTTACGTGATATTGCACACACACACACATAAGAATGCTGAATTATGAATGAAGGATTTAGTCTGATAGATGCACAGGTTATTGAGATAATGTATTTATAATGAAATAATTCAGATATTTAATTCAGATATGAGCTATACTTTTATTGTTTTGCAGCACATATAAATAAAGTGCAACCCAACTCACAGAAATGCCACTTTCATTGTGATGAGAGACATTTCCTTACCATGATTTCGATATGTTTGATAAATTGATAAACCAGTACTTGTGCGTGCTCAACACTTCATTTAATCACTCCAGTGTAACAGAAGCAAACAAACACAAGTGTGACACCATTTCCAGTGGATCATTCTCAGGGAAACAGAGTCAGAAGCATGTAAAACATTCATTTGAATATCTCTGTGTGTGATGTCGCCCCTGCTTTTATTAAATCACTTGCAAAATGGCCACAAACAATACCATTATCTCTTTCAGAATCACGACAATTCATATATTCCTGATAACCCATTAAGAAGACTGCAGCTGATGTGCTGCCAACACGTCATCTGCAGGAGCAGTGACCTTTGCAGGAAAATGCAAATTTAGTCATTCCACTGTTATGTGTTCAATAACAGACAGGATGAAGCAAAACAACTTATTAGTTCTCGCTTATCCTTACAATATCAAAACATTTTCGGAACAAAAGAATATTTAAATTATGTTATATTCTCTCAATCCTTCAAATGAAGTTTTAGTAAATGTTGAAATAGCTCTATTGGTATGTAAATACAGTTTTTATTCACAGCGACATTAATTTGTTTAAATTTTGACAAGGATAATTAGAAGAAATCTACTGCAATAAAAAGCAAAAGTGTTTTCTTTCATTACCTGCATGTTAATATTGGGATTTCATGTTAGCTATAAATGACCGATATATTTTACTTGATGTGATTCTAAAAACTTCCTTTAAAGGTTTTCGTGAGAATTCTTGTGTCTGAATTAAAGCCAGGTAGTGAGGAATATCTGTATTAATATGGAGACATGGCTTTGACTTACAATGTAGAGAGGTGAAAATATTTAGAAAGAACGTATCAAACTACCCAAATCTGCCCTTGTGTAGGGTTGAGATGTTCTAATGTTTTATTATTAAATGCAGTTTTGCTAAAATATCTAACAGATTTAACAAAAAAAAATAATAAATCCTTCCCTGAATTAGCATTGAAAGAAAGAAATGTAACAGTTCATATCTTGTTAACACTTGTACATCATTTTATTCTTTGTTGGGCTGTAAGGTTTTAGTTATGTGTAACTTCTTGACTGTGGTCCTGTCACATTTTTAAAATACAGTTAGGACTAGCGCAACATAGAACAGTAACAAATGATAAATACAGCCAATAAAACTTTATTGCTGTGAAACTTAAAATAAAAAAGGATTTTCAATAAAATGCTGGTTGCTGGTGTACGATATGCACGGAGTAACATAGAAACCAATAGAAATAACACAATAGACTCCTAAGACTCCTATGTTTCAGTATTCTATAGATTGGTCATTTTTATGTTAATTTCACATATTTGCATTCAACGAAATATTTAACTTGTGAAAGTTTCATGAATTTGAAGATATCAAAAGTTTTAGTCCAACGTATCCAAAACAGCCCGATTAACAACTCATATTGGAGTCAATAGACAAGTGCCATATGAAGGTCAGTCAGTCCAAAAAATGTAAAGGTTTTGTTAAGTGCAGTTGCAAAACCATCAAACGCTATGATGAAACCAACTCTCACAAGACCGCCCAGGGGGGAGAAAACCTCTGGTTCCCCGGTTATAAAGGGTGAATTCAATACAGCTCCCAACTTCTGAAAGCACCAATTAAAGAGAGTCAAGATTAGAAGCCACATCAGTGATTCCCAGTAGCTGTTTTATTGCCTCTCCATGTGACATTCTGCTCAGTGGACACATAGGTGTAATGGTGTGGGGATCTTATCTGTTAGTACTTAGTTATTGGTGATTCAAGTCACTGCATTTAACCAAGATGACCTCGGAAACACTCTGAAGTGACAAACATTAAGTTTGGGTCAAGGTTAGCTGGATCGTTATTTGGTTTTAAAAAGGGCAATGACCCCTCCTAGAACTGCATTCCTTCCAAAGACTATCTGACTGAGAGAAAGAGTGCTGCATCAGATGGTCCGGCCTACACAAATATTGAGTCTAAATCCAATTGAAATGAATTTATTGAGCATTGGTTTGCAGAAAGAAAGTGAAAGCCTCCAACAAATGTGTGGCAACTCCTTCATGAGTGGTGGAAAAGCTCCAGATGATTGCTTCAGGAAGCAGGTGAAGGGAATGCCAAGTCTGTTATTCAGTAGTTCTGATGTCTTCAGTACAATACAACAATGGGGAAAAACAAAGCAACAAAAACCAGGTGCTTGGATTGACTGGTGATATCCACATAGACATGGTTCCAAATATCTTTTCATACTGTGTTGGAAAGGTTAAATGAAATGAAGCATTTCTACATTTGATAAGAAGAGTTGCATCCATTTGTACTGAAAGCTGTTAAGGTAGAAAATGAGAAATAGGGAATACTAGAAATCAGACCCTCCTCAATTTTGCAACCTTTAACTCAAATTCAACAGATTCACGCACATCGGGGCATTTATCAACCAAGATTATAGCTTAAGACAGAAAAAAACTGTTACTGAGTGTCTTACACACAAGTGGGGAGAGACCGTTTTGTGTTTTATGCACTTAGGCTGGATTATGGTTTCTGCATGTACGTGAGGCTTTATGCTCCATGCACCGGCGGCTGTTCCCACACTGCAAGTGCAGACTCCGCGAGCAACATACCGCTTTGCTGCACTGTGCAGCGTGATGGTGTGTTACTCGCGAATTAAAAAAAAATTAAAAATCACAGAAAAAAAGCTAAACTGCTTAGAAAAGAGATACAAATATTGTTGTTTTTTTATTGTGGCCATAAAACTCCATAACTCCTTTAGGTAAATGCTCTTTGCTCTGTTTTGGTTCATTTAATATTTTCTGTTCTGATATTAGTCACATTTATTAATATCTAAAATTACTAATGTAATCTTTGTCCTGTCTTACTTGATTTCCAACTTTCTTTCTATTTATTCTGTGTGATGCAATGTTTAAAGGAATTTCCCTCTAGCATTAAAGTATTTCTATTCTTTTCTGTCAAAATTGTCTGAAATATTCTGGAAATGAAGGATGAAACCACTAAAAAGAGTTACAAAAACAGCTGAACATATAATGAAATGTTCACTATTAAATATATATAAATTGCAATTGAAAGTTCATAACGACACCATTTTGAGTGTTTTTGTTCTTTTGGCTATGTTTACACATACCAGGGTATTTAAAAAACAATGATATTTCTCTGTGTTTACACGTAAACGCAACTACGAGTCACCACAAACGCTGATTCTTGAAAACTCCAGCCAAAGTAGAGATTGCAAAAAAACTCGACATCTCTGTTTTCAAATGAAGAGAAGGAGGCAGAGATATACATCACAATTGGTTGTGTATTTTTCCAGGATTCTGATTTGCTATCACGGCTTCATGCTTCTCATTACACTGCCCCCTGCAGGTTTGGCTACTCATAGTAGCTCTGAACCAGGTGTATATGCAGGTCCATGTCAATGAAGATTTTCTTGTAATTGTAGAGGGGGAAATATACGTTTTATGTAAAAACCTGAGTAAAGTGTAAACGTGGCCTTCGTCAATGTGTTTAGTAATGAAATCATAATGTTAAGTACTTGTTTTTGAAAACAATATTGAATTACTGTGGAAAAAAGTATAACTCAATACTATTCATCAAAACTTATTTTTTTCTCGCAATTTGGCCACCTCTGAGCCTGGTTCTGCAAGTTCCTTTCAATTAAAAAGAATGCTTGCTCATGGAGAATAGTTGGGATTTTTCTGTAAAACAGTCTTGAAATGACTTTGTTGTATTTGGCGCTATATAAATAAAGTTGAAAAATCATTGCAACATATATCACAATTTTCTGGAAAAGCTCCTGCGAAATCAGGGATTTTAGCCTGTAGCAATCACAAAATAAAGCCCAGGAAATCCTCAAGGTACTGTGGAATAGTCCAATGTGAACATGACCGTGAAATTCTTCAGATGCATTTCTTCCTCTCTCCTCTCCACATTCCCATGCATCCTGCAGGATAGCGCTACTATGCAGTTCTGTGCCAACAAGCTGGATAAGAAGGACTTCTTTGGAAAGTCAGACCCTTTCATGGTTTTCTACAGAAGCAATGAGGATGGAACGTGAGTGCTTTGAGCAATTTTCGTTTTCTCTTCCCGAGTGTTTTATATACCACAACAGGTGCTTGGGGAATTTCCTCTGGGAATTAAGCACTGGTGTTTTGGTGCAGCTACAATCTGAGGATTGTTTCCAAACCACGGATGTCAAGCTTATTTGAGTTTAGGGGCCACATATAAACATATTCCCTTTTTTTTTGTATAAGCATATTTAACAGTCAGTGCGCTTCCTCCTTAATATATTTTGAACTATCTCAAATGCAATTTCACTGGCAAAAAGAATCTTGCGGCTTTCAGCTCTTTGTTAGTTGCACTGCAACAGGACATATCATGAATAGAACTTAATTGTATTGAAAAATTGCAGTCAATGTCTTCTTTTTTGTGGTTGTTTTCACATTTTGCCTCATCATTGTCTGAGCTGTTTTAGACCCCCTGGCAGACCACTGCTCTAAATGAAACTTGCTGCATTTACATTTTGTGCCTTTCAAAATTTGTATTACAAAAACCTGGTCAGATGTGAATATATCTTTTCTCAATAGGAGAGAATTTCAAAGTCCTTGAGACCCTGAACGCTGTGTGAAATTCTCTTCTAATTTATGTTTGACTGAAGTATAGCATAGAAAGGAAAAAAAAAGCAGTGTGAGAGAAATATTGCAATGAGGCGGATCTAGCCTGGAAACACAGATCCACACCACAACCCACTTGACTATGTCTCACATAAATGACTGCAGAAGAGCGAAAAAGGGAAAAGAAGCAATTAATGCAAAAAATTAACAACTGTGCATATTAAAAAAACATAAATATCAACACCCCCGCCACACGCACACCCTCACCCCCACCCCCCAATCTGCCTTTTCAATATAGAGGAAACAGACAAACTATCCACGGTGGGATTCATCTCCCATTACCTCACACTTTCTCAACTCAGCCTCCCAAAGGGGCTTTGCTGTTGTGGCAACATCAGCCTTATCTGGCCAGAGTTGCTGGAGCAAGTGGTTCGTTAGTTTTGTTCCAGCTTTGCTAAGTGGTTTTGTTTTCATACATAACAGAGTGGGAAATGGATCCCCACAGACGTGCTGCAAGTATCTGTCTTCGGTGCCAGAGGGGGGTACAAATTAGAAGCCTTTGCGTATAAAAGACTCACACGGTTTTAAAAAGCTGGAGGCACTCAGCAACATACAAGCAATTCGGGGCTTTGGGTAAAAAAAAAAAAAACAAACAAAAAAAAAAAAA